>QANX01004368.1:0-40971 GCA_003254975.1 Ochetophila trinervis | reverse complement strand
GGATTTGCTGCGGTTTTAAAACAAATTAGTGACGAATTGCGTCACCAAAAAATTGTACGCATAATTTTTGCGAAAAATAGACAATTGATGTCGCCATTCATTGTAAATATCGACACAAATGGAAACGGCGACGCATGCATCGCACATACGAGTGAAAAAATACAGTGAGAAAACGCGACGCGCGCGTCTCTAATTATAAGAGAAAAGGCGACGCTTGCGTCTCCGATTCTAGGAGAAAATGCGACGCATGCGTCTCCGATTCTAGGAGAAAAGGCGACGCGCGCGTCTCCGATTCTAGGAGAAAAGGCGACGCATGCGTCTTCGATTCTAGGATAAAAAGGTGACGCGTGCGTCTCCGATTCTAGGAGAAAGGCGACGCATGCGTCTTCGATTCTAGGAGAAAAGTACGCATATACAATGAGAAACGGAGACGCAAGCGTCGCCTATTTAATGAAGATACTGCGACACTTGCGTCGCGAATGTATTTTTACAGCGACGCAATTTAGACGTCGCGAATGTTTTTTACTTTCGGCGACTCCCCTTTCCGCGACACATGAATTTACGTTGCCGTTTAGAACTAGCGACGCTAGTTTTGCGTCGCCTATTAAGGTTTTTGGCGTAGTGAAAACAACAAAACTACCTTTTGTTTTAAAACTCTTAACTACCTTTAAGCCTAAGAGCTTCTTTAGCAGCTTTAGTTGTTGTTATATACTCAGCCTCTGTAGTTGACAGAGCAACTACAATGAAGATGAGACTTCCAGCTGATATAGTTCCAACACAAAGTAAATACATGTGCTGAAATAGACATTCTTTTATCTTTATCACTAGTAAAGTCATAATCCACAACACCTAACAGTTCAATATCTTTATTTGTTTCCTTAAAAACAAAATCTTTAGAATCTGTATGTTTCAGATACTTAAAAAGTCATTTCATGGCTTCCCAATGCATTCTTCCAAGATTAGCCATGTATGTACTCAAGACACTAACAGTAATCATTGTACACATAATTGAACCAACAATATTAGAACAAAGAATATAAAGCATAACTTCTTTTTCAAACTCAATAACATGACATTGTTAGGAAGTTTAAAATGTCCATCTAAAGGAACATTTGTTGCTTTAGCATTTTCCGTAGAAAATTTAGAAATTACTTTTTGTAAATAAAAAGTTTGATAAAGGCATGCAGCTTCACTTTAGATTTAGTTCTATTCCTTGAAAATGTATTTTCCAAAGATTTTTTTGCAATCCTAAGTCTTTCGTATCAAACTTGTGTTTAAGAAGTTTACATTCTGTATAATTGAAGAATTATGTTTAGCTATTAACATATCATCAACATACAAAAGCAAAAAACAGTTTTATCACTCATAAATCTTTCAAATATAAGCATGAATCATAATGATTCCTGTTAAAACCAGATTCTATCATAAAAGTATCAAGCCTTTTATATCTATTGTGAAAAATGAGTAATGCAAGTGCACGTTATCGTAAACAAGTAATAAGTGATAAAATTCAAGTATCGTCCCTTAAGGATTGTTGATTACTAATTACCAAAATATACTAACTCTAATTTTATTTGAAAAATCGATTGGGTTTTAATATTTGAAATAGTAAACAACAAAACAAATTAATTAAATTTTTGGAATATTATAAAAATAGGAGTGAAGTCAATTAATTAAGGGTCCTAACTCCAAAATTTATCCAAATTGAATTGTCTAACCTTAATCTAGCATCAATCTCCTAATTGAAAGTCTAGAACCTAAGCTATTCATTAATCTTTCTCAAGATTTAACAAAAATCTCACTTGAACCTAATCCCCTATATTTCTCTACAAGAATGAGAACACCTAGTGATTCATTAAATTCAATGGTTCTTGCAACTACACAAGTTACACAAAATTAACCCAAATTTCACATAAACTCATGACATCCACCTATAATGAACAAAGAACATAATTTTCCTTTCGGTTTCTTTATGCCTAACAAATCAACTAATCAATGGCCAAATGACTAGAAGCATGAAGCACAATAGAGGATGCATCAATTAATTCATAAATAATTCAATACTTCAAGTTTAGTATACATCACCTCTCTAGGAACTAAAGACTTATCTCATAATGAAGAAAATATAAATCCTAACAATTTTTCTAAAACCCATATTCAAAACCTAAAAAATAAAGAGAGAGAGATGAAGAAAACTAAGATTCAAGCTCAAATTCTCCTCCCAAAATCTTCAAATCTCTTTCACATCTCTCTTTGGAGTTGGTCTCTATTCCCTTTTGGTGGCTATCATCCCCTTTCTAAAACTCTATCTTAAACTATTTATAGTCTTGCTAAAGATGACAAAACTAACTCTTAAAATGTGTCTTAGAACGAGTTTAAAGTCCACGACAGCGCTTAGGCTTTGAAGTTGAGTGCCTAGGCATTGTATCTGATGCCTTGGACTAAGGTTAGGGCTCCTAGGCTCCATTGTCTAGCGTCTAGGCGCTAATTGTTGTCTTGACATTGAAAATTGGTCGTTTGCACCCCTTTGCATTGCCTAAGCTCTGAAATTGGGCGCCTAGGCTCTGGTCTTCTACCATGATCTTTTTTTGGTGCATTATTCAACATTCTAAGCTCTTTGTACATTCCAAACACTTCAAATTGCTTGAAATGATCTAAAGTCATCAGCCTTTCATTACCCTACAAATCAAACCAAAACATAACCAGAAGTGCACTAAAAACCTTTAACTTCCCACAACAAATGCCAAATGATAACACGAAATAGTGGATACAAAATCCACTCAACAAACACCCCCAAACTTGGCATTTTGCTTGTTCTTAGGCCAAAAAAAAAAGAAAAAAGAAAAAATAACAAACCTGAGATGAGTGGATAGTGGTTTGGTTTAAAATTAATCTAAGGTCTCAAAGATTGCACAAATCTCATAGCCAAAGGAAAACTTCAAATTTTATGCTTGCACAAAGTTCGAATTCTATTGCAATTTTTTTGCTCAACCTAGTTTTTTGAGTATGTGTGAAAGCATTGTATATTTGACCAATTGCAACTTAAATTAGCTCATGCAAACAAAAATACACATTTTATCTCTTAATGATGCATGACCAGAATTCCATATGTTTACTTTTCTTGCTACTCTTCACTAATATAGACTAACAAAACACTACTAATCAATAGGATTTATTGTAGCTTGTAATGTAAGGCTACAATAAGGTAGGATTAAAAAGGATAAAAATGAAGCTTGAATCACATTAAGCACAAAATTTATTCAAGAACCTTTTAGAGCTTACAATTACAAAGCAATCCCCAAACTTTAAATACCATTTTCTTGCTAACAAACTAAAACAAACACTTTTATTCATTTTTTGTATACGTATTTGTCTTTTTTTTTTTTGGTACCCCAAACTTTATTCTTTTGTACAATACTTGAAGAGTACAACATAATGATTTTTTTTTTAAAAAAAAGCATACAGAAAATTAATAAAATAACTTGCACTTTTATAAACACCAACTAAACTAAGCTCTAATTATATGTGTGTGTGTATAATTTTTTTTTAAGAAGAAAAACATGCTCAAGAGTGATGGATACAAAGTGGACAAAGCAAATAAAAGCTAAGATGTAAATTAGATTTAACAAAGAAAAGGATATTAATCTTAACTAGGGAAACTAAGGTCAATTTACAAAGTTAACTCAAAAGGCTCAAATGGTCCAAAAATGACCTAAATCATGTCCCTAATGTTAAGTAGCCTAGGATTTCATCTTGAGTGACAATCAAGCAAATTCTAAAATTCTATAAGAAACTAGTATTTCAAAATTCGCATAAGCATCTCTAAATAAGCAAAATAGTCAAAAGGATTTTTTATCACTTTTTGCTCAAAATAACAAAGAATCATAAGAAAGCATAAAATTAACTCAAGAGCAAAACTAGTATATCACATAAAAGATCCATTTTCCAACGCTATAATCAATAAAATCCAAATTTTTATCATTGACCCCAGAAAAACAATCCACCCAAACCACACTAAAATGACTAAACAAAACATATAATAAAAAAACAACCTAGATTACTCTAACATTAACTAAAACAAAACTAAACAAAGCAAGCAAAAAAAAAACTAAAAACTACCCCCAAACTTAAAATCTGACATTGTCCACAATGAAAAATAAAATAAAAGAGATTAAATATAGAGGACTTCCATGAATAGAAGAATACATCAATGCTCTTCATCCTCATCCATATCTACTGGAAAATCTGGCTATGGTGGAAACTGGACTGAACTTAGCCCAAGATGCGAGTGCACTAAGAAAGATATCGGGCTAAAGCATCATTGAAGTGCATATGATAATCCAGCTGATGTGAGACACGCTTCAAGAGTTGATGTTGACTCCTCATGTCACGCTCAAGCTTTGATATCCTCTTGAAGTTGGAAACTAGCAGTCGATGGACTAGCTTGCATTGGCCTAGGAGCAGGAGTTCCATCCATATCATTATCATCCAACCAAGTTTTATAACCATTTAGAATATGGTTATCGATGACAAATTTTGGAGGTAGAATACCTTCATATGACCTCCAACTAACTCTAGCTTTTCTGCACAACTCGGTATCAGTGATGGGTGAGCTAAACCTTCTGTTGTAGAAGGTTTGACACACTACAAAATGGACGGCTGAATGATATTTCTAATGTCAATTGATAAGCTCTGTTGAATGGCTTATATGAGGACAACAAGATTCTTAGTGATATCATTGAAATGGATCACAGACATCAACTTTCCCCCAATAAAATTATGCCAAGCTTTATTGAAGCGGTCCAAGTTGATTTGCTTAAAAGAAGTAACTTCACTACCTCTCAACCTCCACTGTGCTCCGATCGAGCTATTGTTCTAATAACTTCATCATAATCCACTATCTGGGCAAGGTAGACCGAATAAGCGAGAATAAACTAGAAAAGAACCTTAAGTTTTTGTCAAATAGAAAAATGGTAAGTCTTCTAAGAAACCTAAACAAACTCTAAAACTTCGCCAATAACAAAAATCTAATGAACTACACGAATCTTCACAAAGAAGAAGAAAATCTACATATAACAGTATAAAATTGATACACAAAAAGTTGCATGGATATTCATTGAGAAGAAAATCTACACATATCGTCTAAAAAAAAATCTCATGGCTTTGATACCATATATTGAGAAATATGATAAGAAAACACTCTGTTTAAAAATGTTCGACAAATATTGCTTACGTTATTGGTGCTCTGACGACATAACGAATTTATGCTATATAGAAAACAATACAAGCCTACAAAGGAAGTTCTATAAAAGAACTAGAACTAACAAATATACACATAGAAGAGAGAAAAGCCAAGTTACACACTTGCCAAACGCTCAGCAGACTAAAAAAAAAAAATGAATAAGAAAAAATTACACAGAGAACAAACCCTAATCACCTCACCTTTCACTCTAACTTTCTCTCTTTAAAGTAGGGGTGGGCAAAACCGAACCAAACCGTTCAAACCGAACCAAACCGTTGCTTTTGGTTCGGTTTGGTTTGGTTTGTAGAAGAATATGGTTTGGTTTGGTTTACTATGTTAAAAAACCGTTATTAATGGTTTGGTTTGCGGTTTGGATAATTTTTGGACCAGACCAAACCGCAAACCGCACTTAATATTATATATATTTATAATATTTTTTATTATTAATAATATATATAACTAATATATATTTTTAATTTTTAGTTTGGATTGTAATACTTTGTTTTAATTTAGATTTTGAATTGTAATATTTTTAATTTGAATTTAATATTGTAGTATTAAAATTAGTTTAAATTTTGAACTACAAAATTAAATTTTAGTCTTGTAGTTATTTTGGACTGTAAAATTAAATGTCGCAGTCTAAACCGTTAAACCAAACCGGACCAAACCGTTTATGAATGGTTTGGTTTGGTTTGGTTTGAATGGTCTTAATGGTTTGGTTTGGTTTGTTGTTAAGCTAAACCGCCATTTATGGTTTGGTCTGAATTTTTATAAAAAACCAGACCAAACCAGACCGCACCCACCCCTACTTTAAAGTAACCTAGACAAGACAAAAAGAATACATTTGAGAGATTGGTAATATATATAACAATGAACAGAGAGATCAAACATAGACGATGAAACCACGTGGTGTCGTGGCAGTTATCAAGGTAACAACAAGCCATAACGCAAAAAGACATATCATCCAAACGACATCGTATAGAAGAAACACTATCGTTTTGAAGCCTGCAACAGAAAACTTAAAATTGACATGATAGAAGAGTTAAAATTAAACTTGGGATGTTTAAGAGTGAAAAGAATAAAATAAGTATATAAAGTTGAAAAGGAAGATATTTTGGAGAATATTACCAAAAAAAAAAAGAAAAGATATTTTGGAAAAAAGTTTCAAAAAGCTGAATGGACATAATTTTAATTTTTCACAATCACCTCACCATGAAAGCTGAAAATTCTTCACAATCCCATTAATCGTTGATTAATTCGGTGAAACCAGCAATCTCCTCCTCCATCGATCGTAGCCGGTCGTGCTGCTCGCCGCCGCCGTCCAGTCGCTGCTGTTTGTCACTTTCACGGTAAGGTATTCGATTCACTACAATCTGTTCAACTCGCTTGGCTTAATCGCAACTGATTTAATTTTTGTAACACCCTGATTTTTTTTTAGTGGTAAATATTTTGGCTGGGTTCTCTGAATCCAATGGCATGATTGTTTGAGCTAACAAGTTGCTGAAACCATTGAAATTCCACCAAAACCTAAGCTACCCACATCACCGGATTTTCAGAATTGCGGCACCGGAATTTGGTACCAAAATCTTTCTGTCAATTTCTTATACCTTCCTCATAAGTCGCTTGTCCAGGAAACTTTGTCAAATTTAAAGTTCCAGTAAAGAACAAGTTGTTAAGCTTATGGTTTGAAATTGATTTAAAGATTATATGCTTTAATCTGGTAAGCCTTTAACTTCTACTTGACTATCTTGCTCGAGTTGTGGTTCGGATTTAAGAAATTTATGGTTCAATTGGGTCTCACTTCTCTGTCAATTTTCAGTTGAGTTTTCCATGTATTTGGCATTGAGTCTCTGTTTTGTTTCGATTTAAGGCTATGGTTTATGCTCTCTTGTATTTGCAATTTCAAATTTGGAGCTTAGTTATAGTTATGAGAGTCGTTTTTGGCTTCAGCCTGAGACACCGTCATTGGAACTCGAACTTGAGACTCCAGCTATACTTTAGTTAAACTTAACATTAACAGTTTTGGGTCTCTTTTTTCCTGTTGTTGGTTTGGGATTCTGTTTGTATGCATTTTATCTCTCTGTTTGAGAGATTGTACTATCATGTCATGTTTACGCTCGTTCATGGGAGCTGATATTGGGTCTTGGATGGCATTTTAGTTGAGCTAATTTGTTGGTTGATTAAGTTGCTGAAGGTGCTATCAGCCTTATTTTGCTGCCTGATTCATTTATCTATTGCCGCTGGTTTGCACTTGATTTTGTATGGTGTTTGGCCCTTAATCTGTAGCTACTGTTTTCGGATGATCTAAGGTATTGTCTCTGCCATTTGCCCTGCTTTTTACGTTGTCTGACTGACCAAGAGTGGAAATGGATTTACTCTTGGTCCTGGGGTTTACTTTCCTACTTTGTACTGTTCAATAGGGTGACTGATATCCTCTTGATACTATGTAAAATACTATGGCTTACTGTTTTACATATGTCTTGTTTGTACATATTTGTTTATTTTAGGATTTCTTTACAGTTTTATGGATATTTTGTTTTTCATATATGCTTGTTGTCCCTTTGTCATTTTCTAACAAAATGGTGGATAAATGCGTGGATTTGAGATAGTTATTGTTTTCGGTTTGCTTTGAAGTTTTGAAGGATGAAATTAGACACGTTAAAGGAAATTTAGAAACAAGTTTCATTGAAAAATGTTAAGTATTTGATTTTTATATGGATTTTCAAAGCTACACTTTTGCTGCAGAAATTCTTACAGCATCAAGAACTTCATCTTTGTGAAGTCTAAAACCGTATTAAATGGGCTTCTTTTGAGTTGAGGTTTTGTGGAGATATTCATTTATATGTCTATTTACATTCTTGTTTCTATGAGAGCAAAGTTCTATTTTTTGATTTGTTGGAAGTGATAGTACTAATTATTTTGTTGGATTTTTACGTTGTATGTGGTTCTTAGTGAGTATTGGAAATTTTGCTTCAAGCTATGTTTGAGTATTTGGAAGTCTAATTCAAATTGCTTAAAGATGAAGATGCTAATGTTGATGTTGTGTATATGAGGTTGTGACCGTGGAAAAGTTTGTGATAAAAAATTTTAGTCTTTTGTTTAATTATGGAACTTTGAAATTTATTTGCTAGTTGGAGTGTGGAATTTTTGGTTGTGAAAGTCTGAGTAAGAACTGTAAGATGATAAAATTAGTTAATTACCCAGAAGCTTCTTTTGTTCATGGATTCCAGTTATAGGTTTCAGCATGACCTGTCTAGTTTCAGTTTCAATTCAAATATACTAAATGCATATTGACCATTAATTTTATATTTTTCAGCATGGCTGTAAATCTTTAATGGAATTGTCTTATGGGCAAAGATAATACTTTTCATTGTTTTCAATAAGTCTGTAATGGCGATCCCTGGCGCATATTGCAAATTGCAGGTTGTATTTTCAATAACATGATTTTCCAATTTTCTAGTAGGTAAATGCATTAATTTTTTATTTTATTTTTTTCTTCACTGCAAGTGAGCGGTTTTGCATTTGTTTTTCCTATTTTGATTCAAAAACATATGGAAATCTACTAGGATTTATTCGGGAAGTCATGAATTTTATTGACTAGGTGGAAATTACTTAGTTTGAAATTTGGAACAAGGACAAAGACTGCAACCACTTATTTGCGTTTTTTTCAGTGTTTAGACATTAAGTAATGGATTGAAATTTTTGATTTATTTTATTTTCAATAGGATGTAATGACATTTTGTTTGTTTAGTTTATTTAACTCAGTTTTGCCTCATTAATAAGTTGAAGTATGTTATAAAGATTTAACTCTACTTGAATCTAAGTCTTGTCAAAATCTGTATAGATTCACATTCAATATGTTATGACTTATGGGCATGCATGAAGCAAATATTGCGTTTGAACTTTGTGGTAAGTAATTAATGTCACTAATTTTAATCTGGAATATTGGTGCTAAACTATGGTTGATATTATAAAAAAATATGGCAGTCTAACTGTTGCTTGTTTGGGTTACATCTTTAATTTTATTTTATTATTATTATTATTTTTTTTTTACCCCTTGTCAATTAAGTTCAAGGCAATGAACTTATATGCATATTTTCTGGTTTCATTGTACTCTTTATGTATATGTTAGCTTTAAAGTTGTTCCTTTTCTTTTGGTTTCAAAACATTATGCTAAATGTCGTTGGGTTATACTAAGGTACAGAACTCATTCCATTTAATCAAGGGGTTAGGAGTATGACCTTTTATTTTGATTGACTTTATGGGAACCTTGGGAAAAAATTTTGGTTTGTCTTTGCTTCTTTTTCTTCATTTTGTATTTGTTTACTTAAAGCTTTCTAGTTCTTCTCGTTGCTTTTTGCTATTAAGTGTTATAAAAATACTCTGTTCTCTTCTTTATTCTGTTTTTAAGTTTCTTAGGTTCTCATTTCTGTGTTTACAGTAGGATATTAGTGAATTCTTCTTACACATTTACTGAAATACCTATTGTTGCTTATGCTATTAGGGAAATTAAAGTGCTTCTGTATTTTGATGTGTCAACAGGTTCATTTTTATTTAGAGATACATTAACTTCATAATAACTTGTACATAAATTAAGAACATTTAATTGTGTTATTAGTCCTTTTGAGACTTATTTGGTGATTGCATTATGTGTTCGGGGTTGGGGTTTTGCTGCAGGCTATTATGTGTGCTCTAATTTTGTCTTGATTTATCTTATTAAAATTAGCATGCCTAACAGGTTCTAACTAAGAATAAAGAGAAAAAAAAAAAAAAAATAGCATACTGATAGTATAAACTATATGTCTGTTTCAAGTATATGTGCCTTCTGAACCCTAACCCCCTAAATCTTTAATAGCACAAGCAGCTAGTGTATATTAATAAACTTATATTTACTTTGAGGTTACCCAAAGATACTGTATACAGATGTTCCTTAATGTTTTTTTTTTTTTTTTTTTAAAAATGCAGCATGGGTACTTATCATGCTATGTGCACCTTTTCTTATGGTTACAAAGCATTACAATGCGTGCCTATTCTTTTGTTTATTACAAGCATTACGCTTAATGTCATTTTGTTAACCAAAAGTATAGAACTTATTCCATTTAATTAAGGGGTTATGAACTTATGCATAGGGACATAATGTTTATGTCCCACTTTATAAAGATCTACATAGAAACATTGGTGAACATATTCACATATTCCAAACAATTGTGATCTTTGTATAAATTTATATACACAGGCATATTTGCATAATTCTATGTTTTTATAACTTTGGGTAAGGAAATGGTTCTTAAATGAAAGATAGTGTGAAATATTTTTGAAACCAAGCATATTTTAGTTTGAGCATTTATTATAATAGAATATGTCTGTTGTTGTAAGTATGCAAATACATATCTTGGAATATGCTTAATCCTTTGAGATTTTCAAGTTGATTTGAAATATTGATTAAGGATTTGAATATTTGAAATGTTGGTAACGGCGAAAATATTAATGTGGTTATGGATATGATGCTATTATTAAATTTATGACTATGTTTATATATATATATATATATATATATAGTATTACAAGTCTGTGCATGATTGGATATACCCCACCTAGGCTTGGAGAGTACTCAGCCATTTAGGCCTGGAGAGTACTCGGCCGATTGTCCTACCTAAGCATTGAGTAAATTGGTCTGCTAGGTAGTGAGACATATCGTAATTGGTCCACCATGTCTCAATACGATACTGGATTATACATGAGCGTTGAGTAAATTGGTCCACCATGTAGTTAGATATGATACTGATTCTACATGAGAGTTGACTAAATTGGTCCGCCATGTAGTGAAGTGTGATACTATAATAAGTTTTACTTTGGGAATTATGTTATGTGGTTGAATGATGCTAAATCTTTTCTCTTTTCTTTATTTCTAAGAGGCAAATGATTTAATTGCCAAATATTATGCTTTTAAATATCATGGTTTTATTGGAGAAATAATTTGGAAGAACTATTTGAACTTTTGATATGTTTAGTGTTTTCGAGGAAAGCAGAGCAATGAAATTTTGTATATGTGGATATCCATGATTATGTGATTGATTTTCATATGGCTCTAGCATTTGGATATTTATGCAATGGCACTACCTACTTAAATGAAAATCTTTATGTGGAAGCTACTAGTTGATAATGGTTGTTTAGTGTTGGCCATTTTGTTAATGATTTGAGTTGCGCATGTACCAAGAAATTTTCAAAATACCCATCAAAATTCTTTTTAAGAAATACAAGTAGCTTGATCATTTTTACAAAAAAGGTATATAGGCAGCTCAGGATTTCAAGCTGAGTGCAGCTGCAAAAATATTTTCATGACTATATATATAGATGTTGTCATTGAATTATTTTTCTTTTAGAGATGCAGGCAAGTATGGATAATTACCGACATGTTGGATTGTATGGTTTACACTTATTTGGACTTGTGGAAACTTTATGAAGTTTATGTTTGTCTTCGAATTATTATGTGCTTGAGAAGTGTTGTAGTTGTATGATATGTGGTAGTTGTGGTGAAGTTTGGAGTTCTGAAATATTGTTGTTGTTAGAAGTGTGTTTTCTTGCAAGTTACTTATATTTTGTGTATTTGGGAAATGTTAGAAAAATATATAGGATTCTGTTGAAATTTTTGTAAAGATTGGCATTTAAGAGTCCCTGTCTGGTACTAAGTGTGTAGTTGGTGAGTTTTGGTTGCTAAGTGACTCTAGAGTCATGCAGGCAGGACTCAGTTCGGTTGGGCCCTGTCAATTTTCCTTCAATTTGTTCTTATTCATACTTTTCAGTATTCTGGTTTATTCCATTCTCCATTAATGTTTTTCTGACAAAGCTTCAAAATTTACCATATTTTTCCCATAAATTTTCATCCCCAAATTCATCCAAATTTTGCAACATTCATGGGTTTTGTAGCTTTTGTTTAATTTTCAACATTTTTATTTTTTTATTTATTTATTTTTTGTAGATGGCATTGGTTGTGATTTGTGGGCAACCATGCAGTGGGAAATCAACAACTGCTCTTTGCTTAGCTGAGGTTCTCAAAGAATCAGAATCAAAGCAGACTGTGAAAATCATAGACGAGACTTTCTTTCATCTGGATCGGAACCAGAGCTATGCTAATATGCCTGCAGAGAAGAATTTGCGTGGGGTTTTAAGGTCCGAGGTAGATCGATCTTTGTCCAAAGACAACATCGTAATAGTTGATTCCTTGAACAGCATAAAGGGTTACAGGTACGAGCTATGGTGTTTGGCTCGTGCCGCTGGAATCCGATACTGCGTTTTGTTCTGTGATGTTGAAGAAACCCATTGTAGGAAATGGAACGAAGAACGCAGAGAGAAAGGCGACGCTGCTTATGCAGACAACATATTTGATGATTTGTTGAGGAGGTTTGAGAGACCTGATAGAAGAAACCGATGGGACTCTCCACTGTATGAGATTTTGCCTCAAAGAGATGGGGTTGAGAAATCTTCTACTGCTATAACCGATGTTGTTTTTTATTTGACGAAGAAGGTGGATTCGAAATCTAGGGATGTTAAGGTTCTTCAGCCAACGATTGCAACCCAGAGTGTGAGGTTTTCTGAGGCCAACTCTCTGTATGAACTAGACAGAGCAACCCAGGAGGTTATGAATGCTTTGGTTGAGGCACAGTCTCAGGCACTTGGGGGTCCTCTAAATGGTGTTTCTCTAGGCCAAGGTTGGCCAATTCTTAATCTTTCGAGGTCAGTTGGGCTTCCTGAGCTTCGTAGGCTGAGGAGAACTTTCATTAAGTTAACAGGGCAAACCAGTTTGAGTGGCCCTCCACCACCTTCGGATGCAGAAAGTGCAAAGAGGATGTTTGTGGATTACTTGAACAGGGAATTGGGAATCTATTGAAGGAGACAACTTATAGATGAAGATGGTGTAAGATAAAATGGTTTTCTTTTAGTAAGATTTAGTATTTTTGAGATTTATCATCTGGATGTTGTGGAATTTAGAGTCTTTGTATCATTTCAACATTTTTTGAAGAAGAGGTATTCACTTATTTTGCTCTGGTTACATCTGTCATCTCTTTTAAGATTGCTCGGTTTATACAGAATGAAAACGCACTAGCACATGTTGAAGTTGAGGATTTTGATATGTAAAAGGGAAAATACTATCTACATTTTCTATGGTTTATTTTTGTTTTAGGATAGACTTTGTTATTTGAAAAATATTAGAAATACTTTATACTGTTAATAAATTTCTGTTAAATTTAATAGAAAAAAGTAAAGTGGTAATTGAAAATTTATAAAAGAGAATATTATTTATACATTAGTGGTTTATTTATATTTTAAAATAAACTTTGAAGTTTAAAACACTTTAAAAAATATTCTGTCATTAATAAATTTTATTAAATTTAACAAAAAAATAAAAAAATAGTAATTGAATATTTATAAAATGGTAATTTAATAAATTTCTATAATATTTTTATTGTATAGATTGAAAATAGTGTATTATAATATATTATAGTAAAAAAATTAAATACAAAAAATAACTTTTTAGTTTTTTTTTTCTCTTCTTCTTTCATCTTTTTTTTTTTCCTATGCAGATGTGTAGGTGAAATTTCATTGTCAAGCCATTTGGATCCAACTTTGTATCAAATTATTTGTAGATGTGTATGGATATTTTTTAAATATACAAAACTTGGATGCCTATTCTGAATTAGATCTAAAAGTACAAAGGTATCAATGAAACTTTTAAAGAGTATTAATAATTTTTTATTACCGTCAATTAAAAAAAAAGAGTACCAAATAATAAAAATTAACTAAGGAATAAATTTTGTTAACACTGTATTTTAGTATAATTTTAAATATAATTTTAAATTTTAAATTTTTAAAAAGTATCCATAATTTTAATAAAATTTTGTTTATTTTAGTGTAGAAAGATAGAATAATCATGTAATATATAAAATTTGGAAAATTAATTAATTTTTATTCTTCCTCTCTTTCTCTCTCTTCCACAGTTTTTTTTCTTCTTTATCATTTTCTCTCTTCTTTTTAAAATTTTTTTTTCTTTAAATCTCTCACTTCTTTGAGTTATAATATATATATATATATAACTGTTGGTGTAAAACACAACAATAAGTTGTTTTCTAGTACGCGAGTGTGACACTTCAAACCTATAACAGTTCAACGAAAAAAAAAATGCTCCAATTGAATCAAACGATTGTATTAATTATGGAAAACAAAATAATTAAAGGTTACAAATGCATTCGAGATCAAAAGACTTTTAAATAAAATTTTAAACTAAGAACAACTGATAACACTTGACTAACGAGAATAAACTAAGTAATTTATGTTATAGTTGTGTGTTGATGCCTGAATCTTTTCAAAGTTGGTGAAGCCTCTATTTATATAAGAGAATGTGGCTTAACAACTCATTGCTCTTCCAATGTGGGACTGATACTAAATTTATTTTCCAAACCAAACAATTATACTTTTAATTGCCAATGTATTTTCATTTTCAAACAATGTGGGACAAAGCTATTTCAAATTTAAACTTAAATAAATATTAATTTAAAAACAAATTAATATCTAGTCCAAACATTGCCCCTTACTTTGTGATTTGTTGTACAAAGAAAAAAATTGCAAAGCAAATATGCTAAATTACTCCTCAAATTAGTGCAGCCTTATGTCTAAACAACTCATCTTTGCCAAATATACAGATCCATATATTTTAGATCCTTCCAAATTTCTTGGTCCAATCACCCAATTAATTCCAATTAGTCAAAAATTTAGCTTCCATATATACTAGGCAAATTTCCAATTCAAACAAACATCATCCTTCCTTGCAAAAATTTCATTCGAAACGTGGATGCCATACCATCTAAATTTGGTAATCAAATAAAAAATTAAACCCTCATGCTTGACCTGACTCTTCTTTCCAAATTTACACAATTCAAGTTTATACCATATATATATATATACACATATAAAAATCTATGTATAATCTCTCAAATAAACCTAGTCGGCAGCTCCACTTTCCTTGGTATGTAGTTTCCAATGTATGTCATTTGTTCTTCTAACAATTATGCCATAACTTCAGTAACTCAAAATCTTTGATTTTTATTTTAGTGATCTCCAAGCTGTCAAACTAGATTTCAACTTTGCTCCTAACGCGCTGCACACATCTCCTGGTAAGTGAACAAAAAGCTTCCATTATTATACTCCGGTGTGTATGGAGATATTCATACATTTGTTTGTTCTTCTTTTATCTCTTTATTATTTTGCTTTGCACACGGAATCAAACTCGAGACCAAAACCAAAACATCAAATGGCTTCAGCAGTGGAGGCATCGTCCATTGAGCCGAATAACACTATTTCTGCCATTGAATTTTTGGTGATCGAGAGTCGCGGATGGTGTCAATCGATCGGCGGCGCAGTTGGATGGGTTCTCGGCGAATCTGCCCACGTTCCCCACGGCCTGACTGGAATCAACAACTGCACCAGGGGGGACTATTTCATCCTTTAGGTCTGAAAAAATTTCGGTGGCTGAGTTGTGGCGGAACAACAACCAACACTGTCATCAGCATGAACAGTGTGCATGAACTTGTGTGGGGAGAAAAGGACCTATATAGACTAGCTTGGGCAAAAACAAGCTTGACTGCGGCTGGGTTGTGGATCGCGAGCTGACGTGGGATGGAGAGGCATAATGCAGGCCAGACGCAGGCCAGACGCAGGCTTGATGCTAGCAGGGCTTGGCATCGGATCGTGGATGGCTTGGACGCAGGCTTGCTGCTTTGAGCGGACTCGAGTTGGGTGTTACATGTGGAGACGCGTGGATGGACTTGGATCTGCAGTTGGGCGCGGGCTAGACTTTCGCTGACCGCTGGGCTGGACACGAATTGCGAGGCTAATGCGTGCTGGAGATGCGCAGGGAGCTGGGCTGGACGAACTGGGGCTTAATTGCGGGCTCGGACTGACTTGGATCTACAGCTGGGCGTGGGCTAGACTCTCATGGCTTGGACCATAGGCTGGAGAGCAAAAGGGCGCAACACTGTAGCTGGAGACGCTGGGCTGCACGGATTGGCTGAATGCGCAGATCGTGGACGCGGGCCGTGGATGAGCGGATTTGGACTGTTGGAGACGGGCCGCTGTTGGATGTGTAAGGAGCTGGATGAGATTTTGCCATTTTTTTTAAATGTAGGTGACAATGACCATTCTCACAGCCAAGGCTATTGCCACTGGTGTTGCTATGGTGTTTGGCTTGCTCTTTTTTGAATTTCGACATGGATTTCTGGATATTGCATCATTGACAAGCTAGTCTCCATTATCTACTTGATGTATCTGGCTTGTCCGAGCATCTTTTGGCATATTTATCATTTTCTGACGGCATGAAAATTGCCTACGACATATTAGTTAATGCCGATTATTTTTTACTCCAGCCTCTTCCACTGCAATAACAATTCAAATGCATCCAACTCATTTCTTGAAGACAACGAATTTAACCTATATTGGATTGCCCCGACACTGCAGTCTTTTATTGGTTAGTGAACTAGCGGTCTTTCGACCTGTTTACTTCCCGTTATACCTATATATTACATTAATTCGACCAGGTTGGTTGGTTTTCAGCCTTTAGCCGAGTTCATCGACTCGGCCTTGAAAACGACATGAATTAGCCAGCTAATATTATAGTGGACGACTGTATACATTTTCGGCCTGATTGTTTCTGACTTGTTGATGTTACCTTTGGGAGGGCATTACCCTCCAGTATCATATCATCCAGCATCCGATCTGACATCTTACACTGCGTTCAAATTTTTTTAGATCATGACTTCCGATAGATGACATTCCGATTCTATCATGCCAGCTGAAACTGGGATTCAAATGACAAAGGCAAGACGACAATTACGTTGATCATTACCTCATCCAAAGTTCCAAATTTGATTGTTAATGGCTTGACGGCTGAAGAAACAACTATGTCTTTATCCACTGGATTATTGTCCATGTCATTCAAGCATGACTGCATTTCTGAACTTTATCTTATGATCCATCTCCTTGTGGGTTTCTTCTTTTGTGGAGCTCCAGATAAGATGCTGACTTTCTTGGATAGAGTTGCCATCTCAGACTCCAACTCATTTGCATGATACCATCCTTTTTCTTCTCTGATGAAGCTGCTATTATTGTCAGACTATTGGCATGCTGGCCTTTCATCCGCCTCTTTTGGGTCTTGATAAACGGCTGCTAGGACTTATATCTTGCATGAGACCAACGATTTACCTCCATAACATGTGGCTTAAAAGTATTTGGCTTCTTGATCTTCTGAGAAACTAATCTTATCGAATAGTTTCTGGAAAAAAGTGACTTGGAGATTGGGCTCAACTTGCCCCCCATGGTGTCGATCGTTCACCTTCACTGATCCATTCTGCAACTTCGGTCCCAAACGTCAAAAAGTAGAATTTTGGTCGTGGCTTTCTAGTGGTGGCTTTGTCATGTTGAGTTTCTGATTCTTCATCGGATGCTTCATCCATCTTTCCTCAACTTCATGCTTACAACGTGTACAAAGCACTTTAGAAGGAGATTCGGCCTTTTCGGCCGAATACTATCTTCTAAACTTAACATCTCTTTTCCAAACTCTTCCGGATGACGTTTGTCGCAGATCTATCCTAACTCTGGATTTTGCCAAGTCTGAAATATTGGCCGAAACCATGTTTGCTTCGGCTGATGGGAAATGATTACTATCCACTTCCATTATTTATTTCCCTTTCTCTGGGAACTTTAACAGTCCCTTGTCAATCATCGCCTGGATAGCATTCCTGAAGACCACGCAGTTGGTAGTCTGATCTGACCACGTACCATGCCATTTGTAGTATGGATTCTTCTTCATCTCTTTAGCTATTGGCAGGATATGGCCGTCAGGTAATTTAATTACCTTATCGGCCAGCAGGTAGTTAAAAATCTGATCAGCTTTGGAGATGTCGAAACCATAGACCTTCTCCGGTTCGACCTGATTCTTCTTCATGTCTATGACTAGTTGAGGAGCTCTCTGGTTCTTTGTCGGTATAGCCAAAGCTTTACAAATGTACGGATGGGTGGCCACCACTTCTGCCGCATTAATTTCAGCTGCTCTTTCAACACTTTCGTGGTCGCCAGCCTCCACGATGTGGATTTCAGTATTTGGGTCCTTGTAGTATGACCCTCTAGACTTGTTCTTCCTTTGGTACTCCTTCAAGATGCCTTCATATCGAGTGGCCTAAAAGACCAACTCGAACAAGTCATAAAATTCTGTCCCCTCAAACTTTTTTCAAAGTTTGTAGCTCAATCCACCTTATGCTAGCTTGAGAAACTCCCATTCCGGTATGTCCAACTGGCATCTAATCCTTGCCTTCTTGAATCGGGTTATAAATAACTGCACCGACTCTACATCCATTTGCCGCAAGCACAATAAGTCAGCCATGGAAATCTCTGGCTCAATCTTGTAGAACTGCTCGTGGAACTTCTGCTCAAATTCTTGCCAACTATGGATTGAGTTTGGCTACAAGTTGATGTACCAAGTGAAAGCTGGACCTGTCAAAGAATTAGCAAACAGTCACAGTTTTAGAAAATCACTGGCCGCTGCTTCTCCACACTGGATGGTGAAGCGGCCTATATGCTCCATGGTGAATTGTCTCTCCTCGCCAGAAAATAGGGTGAAGTTAGGAAACCTGAATCCCCTAGGAAATTCGATCCGGTCAAAAGTGTCGGGGTACAGCATCCTATAAGATGGGTGTCCGGTCTATCTGAGTGTAGGACCCATCATCTATTGGATAATGATCTCGACGGCTTTCCGATCCATGCCTTGGCCGTGGTTCATCAAGTTTGGTCTATTCTTTCGTGCCAAGGCGTGGAAGTCTGCTTGATAGGCGTGAGCATCATAGTGTCCATTTCTGTAGTTCTGTCCAAAATGCTCCACATGCCCCCCGCTATGAATTTGGTTCCGAGCTGGTAGGTTTTCATATGTCGGAACATCTGCTCTTCTTCCATGTACGTTGGGTACAGTCTGGAAAGTTTGTGTCAAGTGTTCTTCCCGACCATCCCTCACGGTTTGGCCTTGGTTATCAGCATGCCTTCCGATAGGAACATTGTTCCTAGCCAGTGGGGGAATGTAGGGTTGGACTTTCCATTCAGGCATAAACATTACATCGTTTCCACTGGACTCGGCTTGAAAGGCCGGTGCCTCAGTCCTTGGCGTGTTGCCATTGGGTACGGCCTGAAAGGCCTGCACCTGTTGTTCCTCTTGGCTGTTAGTCGGCCTTGTGCCATTCAACGCAGCTTGGGTTGTCTGCACCTGCTGGCGCAGCAATTCCAAGATTCTTTGCAACGTTTGCTGCTGGGTCTTCTGGTATGCTTCCATCTTCCGGTGATTCTCCCTCAGCTCTTGGGATAATTCACGGATCGAATCCCTAGCGGACATCTCTGTCGTGTCCGAAGCCTTGCCAGCTTCCCTTTCGATTCCATACTCATCCGATACGTTTTGGCTACTAATGCCGCTGTAATTGTCGGATTCCTAATTCTTGGAACGAGTCTGCACCATTTTCTCAATCGAAAAAAAAGGTCCCACCGAGCGTGCCAAAAGATATGTTGGTGTAAAACACAATAATCAGTCATTTCCTAGTGCGCGAGCGTATCATTTCAAACCTATAACAGTTCAAGGAAAAGAAAATATGTGCCAATTGAATCAAATTTAATTAAACGATTGTATTAATTATGAAAAACAAAATAATTAAAGGTTACAAATGCCTTTGAGATCAAATGACTTTTAAATAAAATTTTAAACTAAGAACAACTGATAACACTTGACTACTCGAAGTAAATTCTAATGAGAATAAACTAAGTAATCTATGTTGTAGTTGTATGTTGATGTCTGGATCTTTTCAAAGTTGATGAAGCCTCTATTTATATAGGAGAATGAAGCTTAACAACTCATTGCGCTTCCGATGTGGGACTGATACTAAATTTATTTTCTATACCAAACAATTATACTTTGTCATTGCCAATGCATTTTCATCCAAATAATGTGGGACAAAACTATTCCAAAATCAAACTGAAATAAATATTAATTTAAAAAAAAATTAATATATGGTCCAAACAATAACAAAGAAATTAAAATTTGAGTAATAAACAAGAAATCAAAAATTTATTTACTTTTTTAATTTTTACAGTCCCATAATTTTTTTTTAATAAAGCAAATAAAATAGATGTAAAAAAACATAAAAAAAAAAAAAGATGTCTGAAGGAGACGCAGAGAGAGAGAGAGAGACAAAATATTTTCAAATTTTTTTTATCTTCTTTATAAAAATTATAATTTAACCTTGCAGTAGAAAAAATTATTTGAAATATAGTGAATTTAAAAATCTATTTTAAATTAGATTTTAAATATAAAAAAATAAATAAAATTATCTTAATTAACTAATAGAATTAAATATTTTTAAAATATTTTAAATTATAAAATTTATGGTGAAATAAAACTCATCTACAAAATGTTTAGGTGATTTTTTTCCCCACGGAATAATGGAATTTAGATCTACATACCATTTTTCTTTTGAGCATTGCCAGTTAGACGAAATCGACAAGCCATGATGAAGGAAAAAAAAGGTTGTTTGGCAGATGTCAATTTTCAGTTCATCTATCCTTCCCCTCTATGATTGGTGATTAATTTTTAAGTTATGTAGTGATTTTTTTATTTTTTTTTGGGTAGAAAGTTATGTAGTGATTTGGTGAAATGGCAATTGAACACTTTTTATTAAACTGAAACCTAAAATATGAGTTTTCTGATATGAATTTTTTATTTTTAAATAATATTTTATTTATAATAAATAATATTTATTTATAATGAATAATGTTTTTTCATAAAGTATAATATTGTCTATAACAAATAATATTAGTTTATTATGTGTAATATTTATACATAATGAATAATATTAATTTATAACGGTTTGAATAACATTTTTTCATAAGTGTAAGCTAAATTTTCAAAGTTTAAAAAAAGTTAGATATTAAATTTAAATTTTATTTTTTGTCACTATTAATAATTAGTTGTTAAATGTTATTGGTAATTTATACATTCAATTTGTTTAGACTATTTTAAGCTAAATATTTAATAGAAAAAAGTAAATTCATAATGATAACTAATTAAAATGTTGTTCAGGTACGTGGATCCTATTGATAATAGTCATGCGTTATGATAAATAGTAATTTTCTTTAATTTCCCATTCATTTGGACAACTTTCCTTGCTATATAGAAAGATATACACTTCAAAAAAGTATTTTGCTCTGTGGTAGGAGCTCCCTTTTCAGGAGAGAGGTACATTTTTTTGGTACCCTACCCATTTGGTCGAGTTCTTCTACTATGGAAGTTGTATACACTCTGCAATAATATATACCACCACTAGGCACCCTAGGGAAGGGTACAAGACACAGAAAATTTTTTCATACCACCACCGATTTGGCAAAGCTCAACTACCATGAAAAAGCGTACACACTTCACAACAAATTACCCCGTCCAATGTAAAATCTCCCTAAAAACTCTTAGTAAAAGTTGAGAAAAGCTCTTAACTTTATTAATTTAGCTATGAGTATGTATAATGTTGTTCCAATAAACGTAACAACACTGATAAATACAACAAAACAAGTAAACTGATTTAGTTACAAGTTTAATTAAAAGACTTTAGATATATACATTAGGTGAAACAGCTAATAGGAATCTCTATTATGCCCCCTCAAGATTTGTGTGGTCGTTGAACAGCACCAGTCTTGGACGGTAGGAGCTTAAAGAACTGTCTGGAGAGTAGCTTTGTGAGAGGACCAACCAGTTGATCTTTATTGGAAACATGAGAAACTCGTACTTGACAAGAGGACAGCAAGCCACGAACAAAGTGATAATCAGTGGATACATGCTTTTTATTTTAGAGTGGTAGACAGCTTTAGAACAAAGATTTGTAGCTCCAATAATATCACAGTAGACAAAAGGTGAAGTTGGTAAGCTTATTTGAAGTTCCCGTAATAACAAAACCAACCAGCATAATTCTAAAACTGCATTTGTAACAGTCATATATTCAGCCTCTGTTGATGAACGAGAGACAATTTTTGCTTTTTGGATGACCATGACACACGGTTGGCACCTAAGAAAGTAACATAAGCAAGCATGTATGTTCTGTCATCTTTGTTGCTTGCCCAATCAGCGTCGGAGAAAGTGTTAGTTATAATACATAAAGGACCAAAACGTACCGTTTTACTAAAGCTATTTTTTGAGGAAACTAAAACGCACAGCTTTGCTGTGTAGCTGCATTCTATATTTACAGATTTCTAGTTTTGTAATCGGGTAGATGTGAGAATTGTGAGATTAGGGTTTGAAATAGACTAAAGGTTTTTTCTTGTGATGAGAAGCCGATTCTTTGGCTGTTCTTTTCTTTTCATGTGGCTCTTGAGTTAATCGTTGTAAGGTTTCTTAGAGATACATATGAGAGTTAGGAGTTGAAGGGTTTGGTGATTGGTTTCAGTCAGTCATTGTATGATTTCTGTTCTTAAGCTTGTAATCTCCGATTCAATAAGAAAGCAGAGGGTTCATTCGGTGGAGCTAACAGAGGATGTAGGCAACTTATGCCGAACCTCTATAAATTGTGTCTTTGTGCTTTCTTTCCCTTCTGCGACTTGTTGCTTTTATTTGTTCAAGTTATAACAGTGGTATCAGAGCATTCGTCTTGGGTGTATGTTCTTTAGATGTTCTTTAGTAAACCGTTTCTTCGTCTTTGGTTTTGTGTGGTTTAGAGTTTTCTGTTCAGATTCTGTGGGTTCTGAAATTTAGAGTTTCCTAAGGTCTTAGATTGAGTCTTTTTAGTTCTTTGATCATGGGTACGAAATTCAAATTGGATTTGTTCAATGGGAAGGGTGATTTCCTTCTGTGGAGACAGAAGATGAAGGTCATTCTTGTGCAACAGAAGGTTGCAAAGGCACTGGATCATTCCTACCCGTCGACGATGATTGATGATCAAAAGAAAGACATGGACGAGATCGCCTACAGCACAATCATTCTCCATCTCGCAGATAGTGTGCTTCGAAAGGTAAATGACTCTAAAACTGCCTCGGACATCTGGTCCAAATTAGAACAATTATTTCTTGTCAAATCATTGCCAAATAAAATTTACTTGCTTGAAAATTTTTTTGGTTTTAAAATGGATCATGCAAAAGATCTTGATGAGAATCTTGATGAGTTTAATCGGTTAGAATTGGATTTAGCTAATTGTAATGAAAAATTTACAGATGAACATCATGCTGTTATTTTATTAAATTCTCTCTGTGATCCTTATAAAGAGATTAAAAATGTAATCAAGTATGGTAGGGAGTTATTGACCACTGACATTGTTATCAATTCTTTAAGATCTAAGGATCTTGAGGTAAAGATTGAGAAAAAAGAAACTGTCATAAATGAGGGTCTCACTGTTAGGGGCAGAAATTTTAATAGAAACATCAACAATAACTCTTTTCTTAGAAACAAGAATAGGGGCAAGTCTAGATCTAAGTCTAGGTCTAGAAACAGAAAATGTTTTTACTGTCAAAAGGAGGGTCACTTAATTAAAGATTGTTTTAAAAGAAAAAATAATGAGAAAAATAAGTCTCCCATAGATGATGGAGATGCTGCTGTTGTGTCTAATGAATCTGTAATAGGAGATGTGATAGATTATAATTTATTTATGTTTTATATACCTTGATACTTAAATTAAGCATGTTTTATTCATTTAAAATAGATTAATATATGTTTTTCTATATTTTAGGTGATTTTGACATCAAGGAAGAGAATTTGAAGAAAAAGGGCAAAACTGTAATTAAAAGAATACAGACAGATTAGCCAGGCTCTAACCCAGGCGCCTGCCCAGGCGCCTGGCCGGTGGTTTCTGCTGCTGCGAAGCAGCGAGACAGAGCAGCCCAGGCGCGCAACCCAGGTGCCTGGGCTGGCGCGATTTTGGTCCGTTTACACGCGTTTTTGAGTGTTTTGTAGCCCTAGGTTTTTAGTTTAAATAGGTTTAAGTTATCTTGTAATAGGGTAGCCGTTTTTAGAGCAAAAACAACAAAGAAAAGAGATTTCTAACAATTATGAGTAGCTAAATCTCTCTTTTGGGAAAGAGTATTGTTCATTGCTAAAGTATAAGGTGTGAGACATTGTTTATAAGTTTTAATTCAATTATATTTATTCAATTTGTGTTCTTCCAATTTATTTGTCTATTATTCAATTCTCTTTGATTATAATTTGGATCCGTTATAATTATTTGTGGATTGGGTATTTGCTAATTAGGAATTCAATCGTATTGAATGTTCTATGTTTAGTAGCACTTTGATTTTAATGATTGCATGCTAAGCTTTTGTTAATTTCTTAGGAGAATGCATAATAGATTAAAGTTTTACAACGTTTGTAGGACTTGTTTATTGTTGGTTGCTATTGTTCTTAATGTTGTTCTGATTTAATTTAGATCACGTTGGTTTAGATATTTCAGAATTAGGATTAATTTACGATCGTATCTGAATTAATTAATTGTGAGAGTTAGAATAAAATTGGCCGTGCTATTTTATTCAATCCAACATTGAATGATTATTTTTGGATATATTTTTGTCTGTGATCACCTGTTCTTTAGCAATTGAAGATACTCTGACCCAAGGTTTTCTCCTATTGTTATTTTCGGTATTTATTAAATTGTTTTCTTTAATAATTGAACTTTCCAACATAAAATCCCCCTTTTGTCTTTTTAATTTTACTTTAATTGGAATAGATTGAGTTTGATTATCAGTCTCTGTGGAATCGACCTGAACTTACCGCTACTGCTGTAGTGTTTGAATTCAGTAATTAATTTTGGTGTTTACGACACACATCAAATTTTGGCACCGTTGCCGGGGACTGTGTCTCAATTTTCTTTCTATTCTAATTTTAGTTTTAGTTTGTTTTGAGATTCTATTGTTTCAGGTACATGACTAGACGATCAAACGAAGAAGATCTGAGCTTTGATCCAGAGATTGAAAAGACTGCAAAACAATTAAGGAAAGACACACAGGCAGCGAAGAGAAAGGCGGTAGAGAGTGCTACTACTTCATCTGACCCTGATCTAACTCTGGATTTGAGTGCTGACAGTGATTCTGAGTTTGAAGAGATGGCAGCCCCTGCTAACAACAATAGGCCTCTCACTTTGAAGGAGTTGGCCGCTCCAGATTTGAATTCTCAACCTTTATGCATTGAATTTCCTGAAGTTCAAGCCACATTTGAATTAAAATATGGACTAATTCATTTACTCCCTTCTTTTTATGGCAAAGCAGGTGAAGATCCGCACAAGCATCTGAAAGAGTTTCATGTGGTTTGTTCTGGGATGAAGCCTCATGGTGTAACTGAAGAACAAATCAAGATTCGAGCATTTCCTTTTTCACTCAAGGATGCAGCAAAGGATTGGTTATATTACCTTCCTTCAGGATCTATTAATTCATGGAATGACATGAAGCGGATATTTTTAGAAAAATATTTTCCGGCTTCTAGAGCTGCTAGCATTAGAAAAGAGATATGTGGCATTTGACAATTTGATGGTGAATTATTATATGAATATTGGGAGCGATACAAAAAGTTGTGTTCAAGTTGCCCTCACCATCAAATCAGTGAACAACTCCTCATCCAGTACTTTTATGAGGGAATGTCACCCATGGAACGGAGTATGGTGGATGCAGCAAGCGGAGGTGCTTTAGTTGATAAAACTCCGGCAGAAGCCAAACATCTCATCTCTACTATGGCTGCAAACACTCAACAGTTTGGCTCAAGATCTACCCAACAGTTCAAAAAAGTTAATGAGGTAAGTAGTTCTAATATTGAGCAACAAGTTTCTGATTTAACTTCATTAGTACGACAGTTGGCTGTAGGGCAAGCTCAAGCTGCTATGATCTGCGGAATTTGTTCAGTTGTGGGTCATCCTACAGATTCATGCCCAACTCTTCAAGAAGATGAGACTGTTCAACAAGAAAATATGGTTGGTGGTTTTCCGGGACAAACACAACGTAAATATGATCCATTTTCAAACACGTACAATCCTGGATGGAGGGATCATCCTAATTTGCGTTATGGTAACAACTCAGGACAAAACCACTACCAACAGCAGTATCAACCAAGACCACCACCAGCAGAACCTCCTAAATCAGGTATGTCCATGGAAGATATTGTGAAAGCTTTAGCCACTAACACTCAACAATGGCAACAGGACGCAGCAAAGAGGTTTCAGAATTTGGAGACTCAAATGAGCCAAATAGCAACTGCTGTGGGAAAGATTCAAACAAATCAATCTGGACAATTGCCATCCCAACCAATTAATCCACGAGAAGAAGCTAAAGCCATCACCTTAAGAAGTGGGAAAGAAGTGGACAATTCCAAGAAGGATACTCCCGACATTAAAAAGAAACATCAAGTGGAGGAAGAAATTACAGTTGAAGCATCAACTAAGGTAAACTCAACATCTTTTGATATTTCTTCTAACAATTCAATTGTTGCTCCATTTCCTAGCAGATTGACCAAGGGTAGAAAAAATGAGCAAGAAAAAGAGATCTTGGACACTTTCAGGAAGGTGGAGGTAAATATNAAAAAAATATAAAATCACCATTATTTTTATAAAATTGTTAATCTAAAAAAAGCCGAATTTTAATACTTCAATCTCTCTAATCATGGCGAAAAAAGAAATATAAACAATTACATATTTTTAGAAGTTTTTCATATATTACATTTTAAAATAATTAAATGGAAGAGAATTTATTTTCAATTTCTTTCAAAATTTTGTATTTATTATTACAGTTTTAATAATTTAATAATAAAATTTTCAGTGGCCCTACTTTAATATATACAAATATATATATATATATATATATATATATAATATAAGTAACATAGGGACCCCGCAATTTGTATTTGATGTATACATAAATTTATGATATATTTTACTTTTACAATATTTAGCTATAAAAGTATTTTCTAGCTGATTATATATTTTTAAAGCTACAAAACTTTTCGTAGATATTGACTAATTGTTTTGTCACGGGAAAGGATGAGCATATCTCAAAGAACAAGGATAAATCTAGAATTTTACCCCAAAAAAAAGAAGGATAAAGTCTATATCCAATATCAAATTGTCCTCAGAGTTGGTACTAGGCATAATCACAAAAGAAATTATTGCAAGTGAGATAGTGAGAAACTGTGAGTTCACTGTGAGTTCCACGTACAATAACGACTTATTTATCAGCCGGTTTATTAGTTTTTAGTTTATATTTTTGTTAAAATAAATAAATAAAATAAACAGCAACCTTTTTTTTCCATTTTTACGGCAAAATAAGAATTTGTTTTGTAATTATTTTTGTTTTCTGTATTTATTTTTTTTTAATTTTTTATATTTTTTAAAACATAAAATTTATTCAAATTTATTTTTGATTAATGTCGAATACCAAATTTTATCTATTCATTTAAAAATTTTGGGCCCTTATGCCACTTGGTGGTCCCACATTCGGGCTATTCTATTCAGACTAAGATGGGTCTTGGCCATATATTGGAGTCTTAGCCTGATCCGGTCGAACTCATAGCCAAGCTCCATTTAGTTGGTTTGGGTTTTAGCCTCCATCCAGGCAATGCAAGATTCTAGCTTTGTCCGAGTAATTTTAAATCTCAGATCTGTCCGGACAGTCCTAGATCCATACGACAAGTCCCGGATCTTAGACTCATAAGGGTGGTCATTGGTTCCAACCCTATATAGGCAGTTCGGGGTTTAGGCCCTAATCAGGAGATCCCTGGGTCTTTCACTTGTACAAGTGGTGTCAAGTCTCAACCTCGTCTAGCAAGTCCCGTGTTCCATATCCATATAGGCGGTCCCGAGTTCAACCCTAGTCCAAGTTGTTCTTGGTCTTAGTGCTGTGAAAAACAAAACAAAAAAATAAATGAAAATTGAAATGAAAATAATTTTTTTCTATTTTTTAAAAAGAATTGAAAAATATTTTTATTTAAAAAAAATAAAAATGATTACCAAATATATTCTTTTTTTAAAACAGTTACCAAATGTAAATTTGATTTGATTTTTCAAAAAAATTCAAAAGTAAAAATAAATAAAGGAATAAGTTATCGAACTACATCATTTATTTATTGTTTTTGTTTTTTAAATTAAAAAGAGAAATTTCTATCACCAAACTTTGAATAGGACCTCGAGATATTATGTTGTCATTCGCAATTAGGTTGCCCCAGCTGACATCATTTAATTAATAAATATATTTTTTGGTGTTATATAAAGTGCAAATAAAAGTGGAAAACAATTTTTTTTTCTCTATTTTGGACACCAATGAAAATTTATTAAAGCAAAGTATCATGGGACAAAATAGTGACCAGCCCAGGCTGGTTTACAGGGTTCCAACTTCCAACTGAGAAACAAACCCCTAAGACCCTGTTTAGCTATCCAATCAGCTGCCTCATTGACAGTGAATAACTCCTAGGTACAAGCATTTTCTGCAGCATCTTAATCTCATGTCTTGCTTATTCAACTCATCCATTCATATTCTCACCTCACCGTCTGAGTGCAAAGTTTTAATCTGTTTAGAATACAATCTCACAAAGTGGCATGAAAGCTTCTACTATATACGACATGCATATAGCCTCTAGGTTATCTTGAGCATAAGAACACAGCAGTGAAACTTCCACACCTCGGTTCAGCATCAATTGTGCATAAAACTAATTACATCAGGGCCAAATTAAGGCATGATATTATATGTATACAATAGCATATAAAAAACTTAATCTTTTCAATTCACCATAGAAATTTGATGTTCAGAAGATTTATAACCCATGTCATTGCTATTTGAGATGATTAAAGATATTCATACCCAAAGCAAACTGACAAAGGCAACAGCTCCATATGTGAGAACTTACTAGGTGACTCACCCCCTCCATGGTGGCGAGTCCACAAAGCCCTCTCAAATAATATAAAAGAAAAGTTTAGATCTTTCTTAGTTGCATAAAAGCACACAAAGAAAACGTTGGGTTAATTTAAAGTAATTAAGAAGATGGGATATAAGTCACCCCAAAAAGATATATATAGCAGTTGAAGGTGCATAATTAATTAAGGAAATGGATCAAGTATGCATATGGTTAAAAACTACTTATGAGGCACCAAGATTAATACGACGGCCTGATGTATAGTGACAGATGCATACAGTATATAGTTATATCCATGCATTACTAATTTCTAGGCAATCGGTGTACATCAGAAAGTTCCAACACTAAGGATTCAAAATTCAAACGTACGCCAGCTGAGGTTCATTCATTTCTTTGCATTCTTTTCTAAACTGAAAACTTATTTTAATGGTTCATCTTCAAAGATTAGTAGTCAAACTGGCATTGAATAAAGTACAGAGGACCAACATTTGCAAATCTACAATAAGGTGTAGATTTTATGGCCTGAAACCCTCCAACGGAGAGGTCAAAGTTTAAAAAAAAAAAAAAAACTATATTAGGCTTTATTTGTATAGAAAATTACAAATTTTCAATTCCAGAACTTTTTTTTTCTTCTTCTTTTTTCTTCATAAAAGCATGGCAAAGCCTCCTTCCCCGACAACATTGTCTCCGACCAGTGGGCTTTTACCACCCATGCTAAAACATTCACATTTTGTTGATTTATGTAATAAGGTCAACCTTGTGGCACCGGAAAGCAATCCAACAAATACTCTAAAATTCAAACAACTACAAAATCTAACAAGTTAAGGTGCACCACCAACGTCAATGGAAATCAGCGCATGCCTAACTATCAAATGCCTAATATTTTGAAGCTTGATTTAGCCAACAATCACTTTAACGAATAGTTTAAATTCTGGCCACTTTTCTCCATTTTGCAATTTGGTATCCTGAACTTTGCTTCAAATTAAGAGAGAAATAAGCCATATACTTGTAAAGTACACTTAGTTAACAGTCTATTCATTAAAACTATGAAATTGGATCAATTTACACTGATTTTAAAAATTATAGGCCCAAATCGCACAACTATGTGCAATTCATTCGTTATCATGTAAGTGTCACATGCATCACGTTAACGATAGGTCTAATAAAATTGTAAAATTAAACCAATTAGTATAAATTTAAAAACTTTAAAGCTTAAGTGACTAAACATGAAATTTATAACCCAAATTGTATAAATGTGATAGTTCAAGGTACCAAATTGCCATTAACTCTATAATCAAACTATTATTTTAGTTTTTTAGATTTTTATTAATTGTTATTTTTATCCAATTAATTTTAATTTATAATTTAAAAATAATTTCATTAAAACCTCTTATGTTTTAATATAATTTTAAATACAATTTTTAAATTTTTAAAAAGTATTCATTTAATAATATTCTATTAATATTAATGTTAGAATGATGATAATCATTTAATATATATATTTTTTCTTATTTTTTTTTAATCTTCTTTTCTCTACTCTCTATATTCTCCATCTCTTTTAAGTTTTAATCTCTATTCCACATTTTTCCTGTCTCTCACTTTCTCTCTCCCTCTCTCTCATAATTTAGTTTTTTCTTTCAGTTTCTCTCTTTTTTTTTTTTTTTTTTTTTTTTTTCTTTTTTTGCTCCCTTTCTTCCTCTTCCATTCTTTGGTTTTTCCTTCTCTCCTATTTTTTTTTTCTTCTCCTTTTCTCTCTTTCACTGAATACAGTCTCTCTCTTTTTTTCTTTTTCTTTATTCTCTTTCTCGTTTTTTCCGTCTTCTCTCTTTTTATTGCTTCTCTTTTTCTGCCTCTTTTGCTTCATCTTCTTCTTTATTTTTTTCATGTGGCATAGACAGAGAAATGAGAGATATTAAAAAAAAGAAAGAAAGGGGATATGTGTTTGTTTCTCGAGCCAAGACATAGAGAGAGTGAAAAGGGAATTTGAATTCTTAGGAGAAAAGAGGAAGTGTGAGAGAAGTTCTACCAACCTATTGGAATTGACCATCAGATGAACTTAGTTGGATTTTTGTTGTTCTTCTGCTTTTTATTTTATTTTTTATTTTTCCTTTTCCAATTCTAAGGAACTCAATTTCTAATTTTCTTCATAAATTCTCTGATCCAAATGAATTTTTGTTCTGTGGATTTTTGTTCTCGGATACTTGGGGTTGCAGGGATTTTTATTTATATTTGTTTTTAGTTTTATAATTATGGCAATTTTTGTTATTGTCTTTGGATTGCAAATTGTTTAATGGTGGAAGAAAAAGAAATCTGGGATTCATGGATAGAACACATTTGAAGTATATTTAGGGAATGAAAATCAGATGGTTGGCTTTTGATGTGGGTATTGAATTTTGGTTTTTGCTCCATTGTGTACTCAGTGCAAAATTTAATTTAAAAAAATAAAATAAAAATAGAAAGAAAGAAGAAGCAGCAGGTGGAGGAGAGAGAGAATGAATTTTCAAATTTTTTTATAAAAAACAATTTAATTTTAAATTTATTATAATTTTAATAAAATAAAATACTATCTCGTGTAAAAAATGTATTTANTAAAAAATGCATTTAAAATATAAAAAATTAAAAAATCTACATTAATAAAATAATTTCTATAATTTATGTAGGTACAGCATATATTGTTGAAAATGCATGTATTTTTTTACCAAAAAAAAAATGTATGTATTTAACCAGACAAAGGGAAAATTTAATGGTTCGCTGAAAATATTCATACTTCCATCACCGTTTTCAATAACTTTTTCGGATAAGTAATTATTTAAAAAAAAAAATTGCAAATATTATATAATTTTAAATTATTATTTTCTTAAATTAATAATTTAGTTTTTTTTTTTTTTTCCTTTTTTCTTTGTTTTAGGTAAGAAATTAATAATATAGTTTTGATGATATATCTATAATATAGTTTTAATAAAAATATAAGAATTTAATATTTTGAATTTATACTAAACCCAAATACCGCTAAAGTTTTTTCGAACATATCTTGGTTCAACATGATACAGATTGTCACCCCTATCTCGATCACCTTCTCTCGCTCTGCGCCAAAATTTCAGAACCAATTACAGAGACCTAGATCTACATTACCCAAGAAAACAAAAACAAAAAATAAAATAAAATTAAACCCAGATCTACAAATTATGCTGTTATGAGTCTCCCAGCTTTCATCCCTCCATAAAACGCTGCTGGTTTTTCGGGTCCTCATTTTTTTGGGTCCGTGATGGTTTTTTCATCCTTTATCGAAGAAACTGAATATGAAGTATTCAAATTCTGCCCCTTTTCTCTGATTTTTGCCAGACTTTTTCATTCTAAGGATTCGAAACGGATCCCAAACCTTTATCCGTGTCGACCCGACACGACACGGATACCTCACCTCAATTGAAGAGCTCCAACATCACAGGCTATAAGTTAATTTTACTTCTCTAGTTACTATTTGGTTTGGTTTCGAAGTTATATTCAAAATTTGCTCAATGTGATTCTTGGGTACTCCATAGTTTTTGTACCTCTTCAAAATGATTGTAATATTTTTTTTAGGATGCTTTAGATGTTTACCTCCATTTTGTTTAAATGGGTTCTTTTTTTTTTTCCTTGTGTTATATTGATGATATTTTTGATGAACTTAGCATTTTATGAGATGCTTTAGATACTCAAATTCATCATTTAAAAAAAAAGAGAAAAAAAGAAAAAAGGGTGTTAAACCATGAAACCCCAACCAGGCTTTTCACTTACCATCACAAGATTCTAGCTGTAATTTGAATACTTATTAGCTCATGTAATCATTTTTCCTATTGCAATTCTATTACAGGCCATTACAGCACTTAAGAAAGGAGCATATTTGCTAAAGTATGGTCGTCGTGGGAAGCCAAAGTTCTGCCCTTTCCGGCTTTCTAATGTAAGTTTCTCTCGGTAATGTATTGTACTTTCTGTCCTAATCTGTAGGGAAAGTTTTAAATGATAGTTAGAATGGTGTGGTTGTACCAATTACAATTGGATATGATGATTTTGAATCTAGTTCAGAATATTAGGATAATGCAATTTCACACTTTTAATGAGAGGATAACTACCTATTATGTAGTTGGTGCACCTCATCTCAGTTGAGAGTAATCTTTGTGCTGACTGATTTCTGACAATACACTTAGATATCAATTACAGAGTGTTGGGAAGTTGGTTAGCTTTTGTTTCTGTATTTGATTGGATAGGTAATTGCCAAAACCCTTTTCTCTCATGAAACATATTAGTTCCCTTGTTTTGTCTGTACTTAGTAATTGCCAAAACCCTTTTCTCTCATGATTATTAAGTAAAACATTCGGCTGATGTGTTAATTAATTTTGGCAGGGCTGATATGATTCTATTATTTAATTCACAGAGAAACATCTGGACAAGTTTTATTTTTATTTTTTGAAAATATTTCAACACCTTTTGATATGTGTTGCTAATATCAGTTTGTTACAAACATCTCAAAGTCATAGCATAACAACACTATGCCTTATAATTCCGGAAATGATACTAAAGTGTGAAGAGTCTACTTGTGCCATTGTCCGCTTTTGCATTATGGATTTCCTTTTTAAGAAGAAAAACTATATCAATTTTATTTGGTCAGTCAAAATACTTGTCACCAAGAATATGAGGCATAAATGCCATTTTTAATTGTAGAGATGAATTCTATATGAGAAAGAATTGGTCCCCATTGGGATAATTTTATTTACTTTTTGACGTCATGATCAAAAACATTTTTATGGGTTTTGGATTTCTATCATGAGTAATCACATATGTCCATTTCATTCCATTCATATTTGAACTCATAAAGCTCATATTGGCCCATTATTTCCTGGATATGTTTGATGTTCATAGGATAATGATAAAATCATAAAATAAATAGCTTTTGTTCATCTCTATTTTCTGTTTACTTGGATGCTTCTAATATTTCTATCAGGATGAGACTACATTGATTTGGTACTCTGGCAAAGATGAGAAACAGCTTAAACTTAGTCATGTTTCAAAGATTATTCCTGGGCAACGTACTGTAAGTTTCTACACATTCTTTTTATGTTGAGGGAAGACCTCTCAAGGCAGAAATTACTAGACTGTGGAAAATCATCCAAATATTTATGCCTAATTTCAAACTTTTTAGTTATGACTTGTGAGAAAAAAAAAAAAAAAAAAAAAAAAGAAAAAAACTGATAAAACTGATGTTTAATGTCGATAGACATAGGCTGAAATGATTATGCTCTTTTCTATCTATCTTTGTTTATCACTTTTTGTATAAATCTTAATTTTTGAAAAATAAATAATCAGAATTGTTGTTTTGGCTTTCAGGCAATATTTCAGCGGTATCCTAGGCCTGAAAAGGAATATCAATCATTTTCTCTTATATGTAATGATAGATCCTTGGACTTGGTGAGTGTATCCAAAAGGTCATTGCTTTGGTATTAAAAACATATTTAATTTATTACTAATAGTAAATAATACCACAGATGACTGGGTATGGTTTATTTCATTGGTTTTGTTCTATTCTGAATTTATTTTTTCACAGTTCCTTTTCTTGACGATAAAGAGAAGGCCAGTATTAAGAACATGTTCACCAAACAAGCAAATAAAGAATGCGCCTAATATTTCTATTTCATCACTTTCCTGTTTTGATATCATTTCCAACATATGGACAGATATGCAAAGACAAGGATGAAGCTGAAGTTTGGCTTGTTGGTCTTAATGCATTGACTTCTCGAGGTAACTACAGCAAATGGAGAAACGAATCAAGAGGTGACAGTTCATCATTAGATACTCCTCGTGCTCGTACTCAAAGAAATTCTCTATCGGTAACGCCGTTTGTCTGTATCAACAGCTTCATTCTTTTCTTTCTTACTTTTATTTCCTTATTTTTAGTATAAAGGTATCTCTGATGTGTCTAATATTAAGCAATTTATTTTGATGCTTACAAACTACCACAGGATCCAGGAGATGCTGAAGGAGTGAATTTCGAGAATGTTCCTCAGAGTAGATGGGGAAAGGCATTTGCAGACATAATTTCATATACTGCAGCCAACAAGAATTCCATCCAAGATGAATCATTTTCCAATTCTTCTGTATCGCCTAGGTCTACAGATAACTCCAACGGTCGAAATTCTGCATCTGAGGCATTCCGAGTTAGCTTATCTAGTGCTGTAAGTTCATCAAGTCAAAGTTCTTGTCTTGATGATTTTGATTCTCTTGGTGATGTTTTCATTTGGGGGGAAGGTATTGGTAGTGGAGTGTTGGGTGGTGGTGTTTGTAGAGTTGGGAGCTCATTTTATTCAAAGATGGATTCTTTTCCACCCAAGGCATTGGAATCAACGGTTGTTCTTGATGTCCATGGTATTGCTTGTAGTGACAAACATGCTTTGCTGGTCACTAAACGAGGAGAGATATTTAGTTGGGGAGAGGAGACAGGAGGCAGGCTTGGTCATGGAGTAGAAGTGGATGTTTCCCAACCAAAGCTTGTTGAATTTCTCAATGGCATAAATATTGAATTAGTAGCATGTGGAGAGTATCACAGTTGCGCTGTCACGTTTTCTGGTGATCTCTATACATGGGGTGATGGTACTCATTACTCTGGCCTTCTTGGGCATGGAAGTGAAGTAAGCCATTGGATTCCAAAAAAGATAAGCGGCGATATGGAAGGTCTACATGTATCATATATCTCTTGTGGACTATGGCATACAGCTGCTGTGACATCAACTGGTCAGTTGTTTACTTTTGGGGATGGTTCTTTTGGTGCCTTAGGGCATGGAGATCTTAGTAGCTCAAGTATTCCTCGAAAAGTGGAAATCTTGAGCAGGCTAAGAACTATGAGAGTTGCTTGTGGTGTTTGGCATACCGCTGCAGTTGTTGAAGCTACCGATGAGTTATCTAGTCTTGATAATTCTGCTGGCTCTTCATCTGGAAAGCTGTTCACATGGGGGGATGGAGACAAAGGGAAGCTTGGACATGGTGATAAAGAATCCAGACATGTTCCTGAATGTGTGATTGCTTTGGCTGACAAAAACATTTGTCAAGTAGCCTGTGGCTATTGTCTCACAATTGCCCTTACAACTTCAGGGCAAGTATATACAATGGGGAGTACCTCTTATGGACAGCTAGGTAATCCTTTAGCTGATGGAAAGGTTCCTACTCAAGTTGAAGGCAAAATTTCTGAATATGTTGTTGAAGAAATTGCTTGTGGTTCTTATCATGTTGCTGTTTTGACTTCGAAAACAGAGGTATATACTTGGGGAAAGGGCTCAAATGGACAATTAGGTCATGGAGACCATGGTCATAGAAATATGCCTACTCTTGTTGATTTTCTAAAAGATAGACAAGTAAAAAGTGTAGTATGCGGTTCAAACCTTACTGCTGTTATTTGTCTTCACAAATATGTATCTAGTGTTGACCATTCTGTATGCTCTGGCTGTCATAATCCCTTTGGATTCAGAAGAAAACGTCATAATTGTTATAATTGTGGATTAGTCTTTTGCAAAGCATGCAGCACCAGGAAATCTTTGAAAGCTGCCTTAGCTCCAAATATAAACAAGCCATATCGGGTGTGTGATGACTGTTATTCTAAGTTGAGGAAAGCCATGGAAAATAATTCTGTTTCGCGAAATACTAAAAATCAACCAGTTGACAGAGAAAGTCAGGGTCGTAAATTGCAAACAACGCTCTCCAGGCTCTCATCTTTTGGTTCGATCATCAATCAATCTGAAAGCAGGCTTTCCAATTCTGAAAATCAACCAGAAGCACACTATAACCTTGTCTTTCCTGCTCTGAATGTAAATTCTGAATTAGGGTGTTTTTACTCTTCAAAACCATCAAATGCATTTGTAGTTCCAAAGAAAGTTATACCAACTTCGGTTTCTGGCTCCAGAATGTTTTCTATTGCAACATCTCCTGTTTCAGGAAAGTCAAGCCCAGCTCGATCTTCTGGAGAAAATTTTGAGGATTCTAAATATACAAATGGAAGTTTAAGCCAAGAAATTATGATTTTGAGGGCGCAGGTAAGCTTCTATTGATTTGCTGACTAATGAAAATTTTCAATCAAACTTCCACCCCACTCCCCTGGAAGATAAAAATAAAAAAGTTATATCGCTACATATGACAAAATCGTAGCAGCAGCACAATTTAGCTACTGGTGGTAATTGTATATACTCAAGTAAAGATTATTGAAAATTCTCTATAGGTAGAAGACCTAACGTACAAATCCAGGCATCTTGAAGCTGAATTGGAAAAAACATCAAATCAATTGAAGGAGGCCACTGCAATAGCTGCAGATGAAGCTGAAAAATGCAAATCTGCCAAGGAAGTTATAAAGTCCCTAACTGCTCAGGTTGAATATGGTTTACATTCATAATGCTCTGTTTTATTCTTTCCAGCATTATGATGTGATGTTTATCAACTCAGTTACTTGATTTGAATTTTGAATAAATTTTTCATATCATGAGTTAGCTAATTTGAATTATTCAACCGATAAGTTGTAAGTTATGTCTCTAGATCATTCAAGTTAGGAGTGAATGTATCTGAAGAAAATGGCTGGGAGAGGCAGTCTATAGGCATACATATAATATTGATGTTCTTGTTCCTTGATAAGCTTATCTCAAGCAGTCTTCAAACTAACAACAGAACAACGAGGTGCACTGCTTATATGTAGTTTAAATATCACTCATAGGGTAAGAATAAGTTATAGTTTTCCATTTAATATTGGTGATTGCTGGATTTGAGATTTCGATTTAGTTTGCTTGTCTCTAACTTTCCTTTGTAAACTTGATTGAAGTTGACTTGTCTCAAAGTATAAAGTATGTGCATGTTGTTATAGAAATACTTATTGGAGATGCAAAAATGAAAATATGCTTAGATTGGAAATGGGGAGATGTCTATCCAATTTCCTCTAACTGAACTGTTCATTATTTATATGAATTTTTTATTTTTTATTTTATCACCATTCTGATTATAACATGGATTTTTTATTTTCTTTATTATTGTGTTAACACCAAATATGGTATAACAATTGATGGAGAATGCATAGGAATATAGTTATTGGAGTTTTATAATTATGAGGGTTTAATATTATTATTATTTTTAAAGTTTTGATTCCATTTTTTTATTTAATTATGATTTATATTATATTTAATTTCCTTATGTTAATAGGTTGTTTTAACTACAAATAGGGATCTCTGCAACTTTATTAGACAGTGTTGATTGATGATATGAATTATTATTGAGTGAAATTACTCTATCTCTTGATTATTCTTTGCTTACTTATTTTGCCCTTAATTTTTCAATGTTGTGATCTTGTTGTGGTTGGTTTTTGTGCCTATACAGTTGAAGGAGATGTCTGAAAGACTGCCAGAAGGACATACAATTAGCAATGAAGGCTCAATTTCAGGATGTGCCACCAATTTTCAAGACCAGCAAGCCAGTGAGACCAATTCACCTAGCACAAGAACTCTGGAAACCAAGTCCAATGGCAATTCCATTAGTCAAATACCCAATGGAAGTAAGGCACAAACTGGAAAGCCAGAGTGGGTTATACAAGATGAACCTGGCGTCTATTTAACTTTATCTGCATTACCAGGCGGTGGGAATGAACTCAAACGTGTTCGCTTCAGGTATGTGCTTCCACCTTTCTTTAACTTGAAAGTATAAGCACATAAATCCAACTTGCAACTCAAAATCATACGGCTGGTTCATGATCCTGTAAAAAGCATTGAATCCATATACTGAAGGCACCTCGACCTTATTATATGTTTCTTTCTTGTAAGCAATTCCTAATGGACCTTCAAACCCATAGTTACACTCATAGATGGTTCTACTCAACCATTTACCAAAGGGACTGATTTCCCTGTTATTGTGGTTGGAAAGGGCACTGGAACCATCTTATTTGAGCTTTTAAGAATATTTCAAATGGGTGAGAAATAAAGTAAATGGGTTGGATACAGTAGATTTCTTCATGCCCATGATTTGAATCTAGTATGAAGTTCCTGACCATATTTCATGCTGTAATAGAAGATAGCAATATACCTGCTAAGAAGTTAAATATATTAAACTCTGTAACACAGCATGAAACAGCTTTTTATTGCCAATGTCTATTTTAGTTTCAATAAAATCCTTCTCATATCTCCAAAATTGAAAAGGAATTGAATCAAGCAGAGTTGCTATCTCTCTTCCACTCCAGCAAATAGAAGATCTTCCAATATGATTGCCTAAATACAACTTCGATGCCTTTCTAGCTGTTAATAAAAAACAAGAACTTGAGCCTGTATTGGACTGTAACTGATTGGACAAGTATTTGGAATTATCTATGTTTACTAAAACTTCAATTATTGTTTCACAGCCGAAGACATTTCACAGAAGAACGAGCGGAGAAATGGTGGGCTGAAAACGGGGCCAAAGTATGCGAACGTCACAATATATTAGCTGAAGAGTGATCTGCTAGCTTTCTGATCAGGGAAAAATACCAGAACAAAAAGAAAAAATGCATGGCATAAATATTTCTCATGACCCCTCAGTTTCTCCTCTGGAAATTGTAAATGTTTTTTTTTTCCACCCTCCCTTAAACCATTCAGTGGAGTAATCCGAAATGATCTGGGATCAGAAACTGGCAGATAGATCTTAAGTGTAGGAAGCAGATGTTTTTCTAAAGGAAAATAATTGTAAAAATGAAAGGTGCATTTTGATCAATGTAGAAAGACTGCAGTGAATGTTGATAGTTTGCAGTCTTTTTTGTTCCTATAGTAGTAAGATTAACATATAATAATAAATATCAATATATATTAAACTCAAATTGTACAGTGATAGGAATGAAACTTCATCAGTATTGGCTTTTGGCAAAAACCTAAGGACATTACTCTAAAATCAATTCCATACGAATCGTTGTCAATGGCTTATTATTTTAAAAGAAGCCTCCTGTAATTGTTTAATAATAGTATTTGATGAGGTTGAAAATGGGGATCTCACTTGGGTGAACCCCTTGAAAATTCAATGAACCCCACAATATCAAGTAATTTTTTCCATATTAAATAATTTTTTTTCATATTAAATATTTTTTCCATTGAAGTAATTGTTTTTAAAAGTTTCCAAGAATCCCCTCAAACAAAAGGGTTCACTTCAGAAATTTCCTAAAAATGGAAGATAATAATGAGCTGGTTTATATTCTCTCTTCCTTCTTCCTTTATGTTTTTATGCTCCTATTGGTTTATTTTATTTTATTTTTAAAAAAAAATGGTCAATTGATGCCGGTAACTTTCATTAGTCAATTTGAAAATTTGACTAATAAGAAACAATTGGTAAATTGAGAATTCAATTTGATTGTTTTAACCTAAAAACAAAAAATTGGAACTTTAATTTAACAGTTTAATATAAAATCTAGCCAAAATATAAAGTATTGAAAGTGCAATTAATAATTTTTATTTTCTAAGTATGTATAAATTATGAAAGACTCTTTTAAAAAAAAAAATGCATTTATAGAAGGCAACTTTATAGGTTTGCCTAGGGATCCCAAAATCTCAAGGCTAGCTACAGATATAGAGGTATAAAACGGATCAGGTAGCACGGGCACAACACGAACATGACACGTTAAAATTGAGCACTACATGAAAAAATCGTGCCTCGTTAAGCACGAAGCATGTCATATCAGTGCTTTGAAGTTCCATAGGCCAAGCACGGCACGAGTCCATTATAGGCCAAGCACGTTACGAGCCCATAGCACGCCTAGCACGAACGATTAATAAATACATAAATTATA
>QANX01004367.1:0-12120 GCA_003254975.1 Ochetophila trinervis | reverse complement strand
TATATATATATATATATCTATATACATATACATATATACATAAAAGAGAACCCAAAAAAAGAAAAAAGAAAAAAGAAAAAAAGGGAGTTGATTTTCAAACACTTGAAAAAAGACTACTTACAGTGTTTCTAACAACCATATAAGGTACCGCATTGTGTCTGCAAAGATCCAAGCTCACTTCCATGCCGGAATTGCCACAGCCGACGACCAGAACTTTATGGTTTCTGAAATCCGAACCAGACTTGTAAACGCTGGTGTGGACCACAGGTCCATGAAACTTCTCAATCCCAACAATTTCTGGTATCAGGGGCTCAGCATTCTCGCCGGTAGCGACGATAAGCCAGCGGGAAAAGTAGTCGGAATACTGAGTCCGAACCCTCCAAAACCCAGAACTCGGCTCGAACTCGGCGCTCTGAACGGTTTGGTTGAACCTGGGTTTGATCGAGAAGTGGGAAGCGTAGGACTCCATGTAGGAAACGAACTGATGCTTTGTTGGGTATTTTGGAAAGTTTTCCGGGAAACCCCGAAGTGGAAGCTCGCAAAATTGTTTAGGAAGATGGAGTTTGAGACGCTCATAGGTTCTTTGTTGCCATAAAGAAGCTATACAGTCGCTTCTCTCTAGAATTACCGAAGGAATACCATGATTTGAAAGGCAAGCAGAGACCGCTAAACCCGATGGTCCTGCACCTACAACAATAGGCCCTTGAACCCAAACGCACTTTGCTTGCTTTTCTTCTTGTTCTTTACAAGAACCCATGTACCAAAATCCCAAGAAAACAAATATAGTTTAAAGAAAATAAAAAGAGGGACAAAGAAATGGAAAGTCTAAGAAACCTCTGCTTTTCTTTTTTTCCTTTTCCTCTGTTCTTCTTCTTTTCTTTGTTTTCCTGTGTTTTTGCTGAGCACAAAAGAATCCCGAATCGATAAGAGAATTTAAACAGAAAGGGTTGTGGGTGTGAAAGAGTTTAATCCAAAGGATTAAAGGGACTCGAGGGAAGTGTCAAGAATCAGAAGGTGTGGTCGTCTGGAGGGATTTTAATGCATAGAAAACAGGGAGAGAAAAACAGAGGTTTTTATGAGAAGTGAGAGGTGGAGAGAGAAAAAGCTTATGAGAACAGAATTAATTTACTCAAAAGAGAGAGAGAGAGAGAGAGAGAGAGAGAGAGAGAGAGAGAGAGAGAGAGAGAGAGAGAGAGAGAGGAGGTGTAATGGAGGCGTGAAGGTGAAGGAAAGGATTTGGTTCTCTTTCTCAAGGCCTTTTCTCCACAGCTTCTCTGCAGAGTTTTTGGGGTTGTTGTAGTAGGCAATGGGCAAAGAGAAGATATAAATACATTTATGCGTGTGCTTTTTATTCATGTTTGATTTTAATTTTTTAGTGGAAAAACTTGCCCCAGTCGCATTTTATGAGAGTGATAAAAAACGCGCGTAAATCCATATATAAATTCGATAAGCCTGTCGACAAAAACAAAAATAAAAATAAAAAATTTAGGTACGAGTTTTGGAAGATAATACCGATAAAAAATTTGTTATTTATATAAAACATCTTGAATTGGTGATGGTTTTATTGAGGGATGATGAAAACAAAACAAAAAACTAAAAAAAGCTTGATACTATTGATTATACAAAATAAGATTATTGGTGATGTACATTAATAATTTTTTTGGAGATTAAATTTTTCAACATGGTGAAGAGGAAACTTATTTTTTAAATAACAAATTGAAATACAAACTTTGTTAAGTACAATTTGAGGAAAGCAATCATTCAATTACATATAATTGTTGTGTGATGTTGTAATTTTTTTTTACTATTTTTGTTTAAAATGTATTGTTTAATTCAATCATTTATATTTATGCAATACGTTATATAATAATCAAATAAAATTTGTAGATCTACAATAAATTTATTACGTTGCTATTTATAAATAATCCATTCCACTATATTATATATCCCACGGTTGTATATAAAATTTTGCTCACAATTGGAAGAGTGTTTCAATTTTCTATTTCATTTTCTTGTTTATATTTTGTATAAACAGCCATATAATACCATTTCATTTATAAAACGGATAGAAAAATAAATCAATAAATAAATTAAACATTTTTTTAGATGAAATGGAATTTTGTCTGGTTGAAAAAGAATGCAAACATGAATAACGTGACAGAAAACCTTCATCAATGTTTGAGAACTATTTTTTTTTTTTTGCCACTTCAAAGTTAACAAGATAATGATCTCCAATATTATTTTTAATTTGATTTTATTGTCTAATAATGTGATTTTTTTTATCTTTAAAATATAGATTTTATTGGTGATGGATATTTCGGCTAAATGAAAGTTTGCTCGTTACAGAGATAAATCGTATTTGACCTGGGAAATGAGGAACATAATTGCTAAAAGGAAGCTTGCTAGAGTGACCCCATGCAAGTACTTTCTTATGTTCAAGAAACTGTAGGAAAAAAAAGAAACAAAAAGGAAAAGACTAACATTCAAGTCCATGAGCTGTTTATAACCTCAAGTTCATGAAAATTCTTAAATAACATATTTTTGTCCTTATCATTTTGTAGTTGGCTGGGAAATACAGCAAATAGTGAAGGGTTGGGGCCTATCAATATTTTTGTCATGGTTGAGTCCCAAATTGATGGCAAATAAGCGAAGAGATGATTTGTAGACATTTCCATTATCTATGTAGTTCGGTAACTTTTTAAGGTTAGAATCGTTGGATTACATATTGTATCAAATCTGTTACATAAATATATATAATCCAACAACTCTAAATATGAATCAACTTATATTATCATCTGAGCACCATTGATAATATATATATATATATATATATGTGATGAGTGGATTTTATATTTGCAATTGGATTATATTTGCTTGACATATTGTCAGTTTTTAAAAATTTTAGTGTGCTTATGTCTATAATTCGGTTTAATTTATAATAGAATGATGAAATTTTAGTGTTCTTGGAACAATTTTGAGTCTTTTCGATGCAAGAAGCCAAAGATCATAGAGCTTAGGCATTGGAGACCAGTTGCAGAGGCAATTGTGTTCAAAGATATTTACCAAAAAAAATTAAAAATTGTGTTCAAAGATAGGATGTCTCTAGAGCCTAGGCGTTGGCCTTTGGGCGCCTAGGTGCTTCAGGTTCAATAGAGCTCATTTTTGTGTGTTTTGGCAAAATGTCTAGGCCTAGGCAATGGTTTCTCAAAGCCTAGTCAGTACAGGTTTTTAAGTTGCATTTTGGATACGCGTTTAGGGTGAATTTGGACATCAACATTAGTTTTCTGCTACTACTCTTCTCTTTATATGCTTAGATTAATTGTTAGGATTTCCATTTATTATGAACTAAGTTTTTAATTCCTTGGATCACGATGTAACCAAACTTGAAGTATTAATTGTCTCTTAATAAGTTGATGTATTTTTCTTCCTATTTGAGTATTCTTAACTATTCTTTATGCCTCTAATTAATTGACCATTAATTAGTTGAGTAGTTAATCATAATAAAATCAGAAGGAAATTTATGTATTTAGTTCATTGTTTTGAATACAATGAGTTGCATGTGAAGTTTTCATTAATTTTGCATGAGATGTGTAATTGCTTAAAAAACTTTGTGCTTAATGAATCTTTAGGTGTTCTCATTTTGTATTTAAGGAATTTCCATTATATATTGGGAGAGATTAGTGGGTAACTTAGGGTTCTAGACTTCAAATTAGGAGATTAATATAGATTAGTGAACTTGACAATTCAATACAAAAAGGTTAGGTAAAATCAAACACCCTAAGATCTCAATTGATTGGTTTTGTTTCTATTTACAATTTCAACAATTTAATTATTTTTGTTTTATTGTCTTCTAATACAAATATCAAAACCAATTTCGATTATTCAAATAGAATCAGAGTTAGGCTATTTCAGCAAATTTTGTAGAACAAATTTTTGGTGCCATTTTCGGGGGTTGTTTCTTGGTTATTAATATCGATACAAAGTGACCTTAATTTTAGTTTGTATATTTAGTTTCTTTTATTTATAGTTGTTTTCTTTTGGTTTTTCAAGTGTTTTTCATAGTATATGAGACTTTATGGGAGCTTTAATTTTGATCTCTACTAATTTTGAGATTGAATGTACTTGTCATCATAATTGAAAGGAAAGAAAAAAAGCTAATAACTGGAATGAGATGCACCATATGTATGAGACAATAAGTCATTACGGGATTATGCGATGCCTAAGGTTACCGAGACATTATTTGGAATAACGTGGCCTCCTATTTCAAGCTAACAACTTTGAGATCAAGCCAACTATGATCCAGATGGTCCAAGTGGTTTACTAAGTGAAGATTCGAATACTCACATTGCCACTTTTATTGAGTTTTGTGATACTTCCAAGTTTAACGGGGTTTCCACTTATGCAATTTGACTTTGGTCATTTCCATTCTTATTTCAAGATAAGGCAAAAAGTTTGGCTAGTGGGTACTATTACTACTTGGGGCGTCTTAGCCAAAAAGTTCACAATGAAGCTTTTCAATCTAGTTTAGACTGCAAAGGAATGAAAGTACCACCTTTACTCAACATGAGATAGAGACACTGTATGAGGCATGAAAGACATATAAGGATTAGCTTCAAAGATAACCACATCATGGTTTACCTGAATGGTTGCAGTTGTAGGCCTTCTACAATAGTCTTGGAAGTTCCACAAAGACTTTGGTAGATGCCGCTGTAGAGGGTTCGGTCATGAGTAAGACTCATGAGATGGCTTATGAGTTGTTGGAGGAGATGACGACCAATGCTTATCAATGGCCTACATATTGGTCAACAACGAAAAAAGTTATTGGAGTTCATAAATTTTTCTTCATTATTTTCCACATATGGCTTGACTTTGGCCAATTATTGTAATTTTAAAGGTGTACCACATGTGCATTGATGACATAGTGCATCACTTTTCTTATTTAGATCTTGATGATCTGGTATTTGATGATTTAGCATGAAATGGTTTGGCATGACTAATTTTGATGTGTAGAGTTTATTTTTACCCTCATAATTGGTTGAGTCTTCACTTTTGATGGCCTTCAAAAATCTATATATAAAAAGTTCTAAATATGGAAAGTTTCAATTTAAATACCCAAAGATATAAAATGTCACCCTCTAACTTATTTTTCACTCTTCTTTTACATTGTAACATCATATCCAACATTTGAACACTAAAAACATAAAATTATAGATTTACCCCTCAATTATCTAAAATGACCAAAATGTCCCTCTTTTTTATTGGTTTTGTAAAAATTCTTCTTTTTACATAAAAGGGAAAATTAATAGAAATCAATGAACTTTTTTAGTGAAATAAAGACAAACTAGTAAATAATAAGCTCAAAATATAGCATAAAATAATAAAATTTTTAGGCTTATCACTTATTTCTTTGCTCCCACATCAAATACCCCCCTCAAATTTCTCTTCTTTTCTTTGTGCCTCACTAGACCTAGCTTCCCCAAGCATCGAATTAGCCCATAATCTTCCCTTCCATTTTTGCTTGTAGTTGCACACTTAAGAATAATCACAATTAGTTTTCCAAATATATGAATCAAACAAAGTAATAAAGTGGATATCGCCTGAACAATATCGGGATGTTGAATCCATATGGAGTAGTTTCTAATTACTAGAAAACTTAGTTTTGATTGATATTCAAGCGGCCAATTGAAAGTTTTGAATTGAAAGACAGAGAAATTAAAAATTGCAAACCAAGTAAAAGCTGAAAAATTAAACTGCAATAAAATTCAAGTGCAGTAAATTAAATTGGTTGAAGTAAATTGCATAAAAGTAAAGTGAATAAAATTTACAAGGAATTTAAATGACAAGAAAAGTAAATTGCAAGTTAAAGTAAATTACATGAAATTAAAAGAAAGAGATCTTATGCTTAACACTAGAAAGTTTGCAAACATAAATATCAATGGTGGCTTATGCTAAATATCATGGCAAGGAAAAATAACACAATAGTTTTAATGCAAAAATATTGAGAGGCATTTGAAACAATAAAACCAAAGTTTTTATTCAAGTATCAATCCAACAATTCAAACAAAAACTGGTAGAAAAAATAGAAAATAGAAAAGAAACTAGAAAATAAGATCTCTTTATGCTTAAGTTTTGAAGGATTTTTCAATGGTTGATAAAGGATGGAGTTAAGGGAAATAATGGCTAAAGGTTTGTGTAGAGTGATCAATGGAGGCTAAAATAGATGGAGATGGTGATGAAAATACAAGGAAAATTCTCTCTAAGATGGGTGGTAATAGAGGTTTGGTGGCTAGAATTGAAGGTGGCTATGGTGTTGTGTGAGTTGAAGAGAAGAATACAAACAAAAGTCAAAAGGGAAATAAAAAGGGGGGTGATCGGCCAAGAAGGCTAAAAGAGAGAGAGTGTGCGTTATCTCCAAGGCTTTGAGAAAAGCTAAGGAATGCATGTATGAGGAGAGAGAGAGAGAGAGAGAGAGAGGGGGGGGGGGGGTACCCGGCCATAGGAATAAATTGGAGAATTGGAGCTTCAATCAAATATGAAAAGTAGGGTTGAGTCGTAGGAGAGAGAAATAGGCTTGATGGTAAACTTGGAATTTCCTTGAGTATTCTTCCTTGCTTGGCTGAATTTTAGAGTAGAAAATTGCAAAAATTAGGCTTCAATTTACCATTGATGCAAAGGTGTCCAAATTAAGAAACCTTAATGCATCAATGAATTGACTTGATGAGCAAGCACAATTTATGTAGCCTTCTTTAAGTCTTGAATCATGCTCTAGTTGATTTTTCTATACATAGTGCATGAGAATTATTCTTCTTCACTTATTTTCATATTTAGCTTGACTTTGGTAACTTCGAGGACGTACCACATGTGCATAGATTATGTGGAGCACCATTTTCTTTGATATTACTTGACTAAATATGATATGTAGAATTCATTTCTATACTCAGAATTGCTTGACTTTTCACTTTTGATGGCCTTTGAGAATCTATATATGGAAAGTTCTAAATATGAAAAATTTCGACATAAAATTCCAAAAATACAAAAATTTACCTTTAACTTATTTTCCACTCCTCTTTCACATTCTAACATCATTTCCAACATTTGAAAATTTAAAACATGTAAATTAGAATTTTATATCTGAACTATGTAAAATGACCAAAATACCCTATTTTGTATTGATTTTGTTAAAATTCTTCTTTTCACTTACAAAAGAAAAAATGATAAAAATCAATGAATTTGTTATTGAAAAAAACACAGTCTAGCAAATAATAAGCTAAAAAGACAATTTTTAGTCTTATCAACAACCCCAAACTTGGAATTTTGCAAGTCCCTTAGCAAATAAAAAGAATTTTAACGTTAACAACATCTTTGTTTTGTAACATGATTATGGGTGCCTCATAGATTGCATAACATATCAATTTAAAAATTAACTTGAAAGTACCATGTAGCTCAAACACCATAATTTATATTCAATACATTATTTCTTCCAAATGTGAGTGTATATGATCAAAGAATGCATTTTAATGTCATGCTCAAATAAATTTACACTAATAGAGATTATAATAAATATGCTTCTAAATTTCATATGCGAAACATAATTAAACACTTTCCACTAATGTAAACTAATGTATTATTTTAAATCAATAGGACTTTATTGGCTTGTACTGTAAATGCTAAAGGGCATTGGTAAAAAGAAAAAAAGAATAAGTAAAATACATCACAAGAATGAAAGCTTAAACCAATTTTCAATGAATATAAATCTAATGTTGGTTTCTTTTTTCCTACAAAAATATTTTCTTCTTTCCTCCCTTTAAAATTCACAAAAATAAAGAAACTTTTTTTTTAGGCAATAAATATTATTTTGTAATGTTGTTGCATATTTTCTCTCTTTTTTTTTTTCCTATGCTTTTCCTTACATAAGTATTTGAACTTTTAACATACAAAAGTACATATATGCTTGGCCATAAGGAAAATTTACCACCCTAAACTTTGTTCGTAACAATCCCTACCATTATCATGCTTTTAAACTTATATTCCTATTAATCAATTTAAACTCTCTTTAAAAGATGAATAAGGAAGGAATTATAAATTATTTAGGCTCATAATTGTAGAAATTTTGGTTTAGTGAAAAACAAGGCTATAATATGCATCAAAGTGTATCCTAGAGGCTTAAATACGTACTAAGCAATAAAGTAGGTTTGAAATGCTCATACTAAATAATAAAAATGGCCTAAATCACTTTCTTGGTAATGCATTAGCCTATGATTTAACTTTGAGTGTCAATCATGCAAGTTCTAAAATTCAATGATATTTATGCACTATATTTTATGCAAATATTCTTCAAAACAATCTAAATCATGCAAACCATGATCATTATGCTCATAATAGAATATAGTTTAGGCAATTTAGTATCAATGCATACTAATCATATTACATAAAAAGACATAAACAACACAAAAACACCAAAAACCTTTCAGCCCATCATTAAATTTTTTTTGATTTTTTTTTTGTAATTTTTAACTAAAATTGACTAAAATTGAAACTAAATTATCTAAAATGCAAAAAAATAATTTAAAATATAACAAACTAGACAAATTAGATATTAAAAAAAAACTTTAAATATTGAAGCTCACCCCAAACTTTGAGATGAACATTGTCTTCAATGCTATAAATTATAGGGTATCAAATAAAAAATAGAGAAAAGAGAAAATACTTCCGTTTTTTAGTCCAATTTTGAGAGGCATAGGGGTGGCTAGCACAACAAGCAACCTTCTCTCATCTATCAACTTCTCTTTCTCATACCCTTCTATAAAGAATTTTAAGTTCCTTCAAACACCTAACTACTAAGACACTAAACAAACAAATCACATCTAAAAAAAAGAAAGTGAAGAAATACTCAATGTAATTTAAATAAAAGCAAAACAAAGAGGTGGATTTAGAGAACTTCACTAGATTTTTGATATAAAATATTTTCCAATTCTTCAACTGGAGGCTTGGAAATTTGTCTCTCATCTTGGTATGTATCCATACCTTATGATCATTCACCAAAGAACATGCATCCATGCACCTCATTGATGGGTTAGAAAATAAGGGCTTTTGGAGTAGGTATTTGGCGCCTCATTGATGGTTTTGGCTTTAAAATCTATTTCCTTGCTTTTGTTGGCTTCCTTGATTGTTCGCATTGTTGCTACATGAAAAATTAGGGTGATTCCTCCATCTTAGATTATATGTAGTAGAATAAGGAATGCTTTTTTGATTGCCTCCACAAAAGTTACCTACAAAATTAACTTCATTAGCATTATCTTTTATTTATTTATTTTGGCAATCATTTGTATTATGCTCTTCACTGCCACAATTAATACAAGAAATATTAGAGAGGTTAGGTTTCACTCCATTTTTCACAAAATTTTAATAAGTGGATTTCATTACTCTTGAAATAATGCTATTGCTCAAGGTTTCCACATCTAAACTCTCCATGGACTTTGTTTCTCTCTTCTTTATGGGCGCCTTCTCTGTTTGGTATTAGTATGTGCTCATGGACATGTCTTCAATCAAATCATATGCTTCTTGTGCTTTTTTTTTTTTTTTTTTTTTTATAATTATTCCGCTTGCGGCTGCATCTAACATATGTTTAGTAGAAAGCTCAAGACCATTATACAAATTTTGTACTTGCATCCAGAGTAGGAACCCATGGTGTGGACACTTTCTAAAAAGGTCTTTGAATCTCTCCAATGACTCATGGACACTATATTGTCCCATTGGTAGAAGTTACAAATTTCATTCTTCATCTTGACAGTCTTTGCAAGATGGAAAAATTTGACTAAGAATCTTGCCTCCATCTCCTCCCAAGTAGTTATCTATCTTGTAGGCAAAGAATTAAACCAAACTAAAAAGTCCTTTAAAGTCAAAAGGAAAAATCTAAGTTTAAGAGCATCATTAGAAAAACCATTCTATTTACTCATCTCACAAACATCAATAAAATTAGAAATATGCTTATTAAGATCCTGATGAGATAAACCATGAAAATTAATACTAGCAAGTAAAGAAATAGTAAAAGATTTACTTTTGATGTTGTTTGCTTGAATTGTCGGCCTCCTAAAACAAAATTGGTCTCCAACTCTACTATGGGTAGCATACTCCCCATATTGGATATATATATATACATATATATATATATATATATCTTTGNTTGAGCTTTCTCTCCATTGTTCCTTAGTTGGTTTTCTTGATTTTCCATTCTTGATTAATTGGATGCTTGATTCGTTCTCTCTTTGTTTCCTTCTTCTTTCTCTCAAAGTTCTCTCTATCTTAGTGTCTAAAAATTAATTTGAGCACGTCTACATGAGCTCATAAGCCAAAAAAAAAAAAAATCCTACAAAACAAGGATAAACACAACCTAACTTGAAAAAAGGCAAGAAAACAATGAAACAAACTAAAAAAATGATGAAAAATAGTGAAAATTAAAAACTGGAAAGTAAGCTAACTAAATGAATATCACATAAAATAATGATCTAAAAATCAAAACAAATGCAAAAATATGTAAAGAGAAAAAAAATAAAATAATATACTATCAAAACCAAAAACTCATAAAATGATGCCTAAATTGACTAAAATGCAACTGAAATACTAAAAGTGAAATCTGGCCAGCAACTAAACAAATGCACAAATAATGCAGAAACAAAGATTTAATACAAAGTAAAGTATAAATGCAACTAATATGCTATCCTAGAACAAAAACACTTTAATCAGATCCTAACACATGAACCAACTAAAGATGAAATAAAATCTAAAAACAAACACAAAAAACACACAAATACCAAAAAACACAAAACTGGGAAATTGATTTATATATATATATATATATCTGAAATTTTGACACACCAAAAACACTATAAATAAAGCTCAGAAAAATCTAAAACAATTTATAAATGTTCCTCAATATTTCAGATAAAATCATTCCAAAGGAAATAAATAAATAAATAAAATATCTAACTATCCAAAAATTGGGCAAAACAAAACAAAACATTTTTTTTTATAGGTCTAAATGCACTTTAATACCCTATAAAATTGAATTTGTTCACATAGAGGTCTCTACAATTAATTTGTGCAATTGATACCTTCTAAATTGAAAAAAGTTGCACTTTTCTCCAACTTAGTTAAAATTAACAAATTTCATCAACTTAGAAGTTACGTGCATAACACGTGACCCTCAAACTTGATTTCTTTATTTTTTATTGTACCAAAAATTAAAAAACATGAAAGAAAATTTAAAATTCATTTATAGCTTTTCTTTCTCTTTTTTAAAACTTCAAATTCATTTATGATTTTTCATTCTCTTTTTTAATTTTTTTTTAATTTTTGGTATAATTAAAAATGAAGAAACCAATTTTGAAAGTAAATTGCTATGCACGTGACTTCTAAGTTGCACTACAAAAAAAATTGACCTTTTGTGACGGAAGCCATTGTGACGGAAAGTAACCCGTCACAAAACAATGTTTTTTGTGTTGGAATTTTCAACTTCCGTCACAAATATATAAACATTTTACAGTATTTGTGACCAAAATATGGCCGTCAAACATGCAGCTGCGCGGGAACAAAAATTTGAAATTTTGTTGCCTTTTTGTGACGGAATATGACCATTGGCGTCACTAAATGACAACCAAAATTTAAAAATAGCTGAATAACGTTTCTGTGACGGTTAATAAACCGTCACAGTTGCTAAAATCCTTTAAGTGGCACTGTTTCCCACCGGCTATGTGTATGATCATCAAGCTTTTTTGGAAATTAGTTTGGTTGACTGCTGACATTGAATAAAGCTTGACTTTGCATTTTCTTTGACCATCAATAAACGGCTGCGTTTTATGTTAAGTGTTTAGCTTATGTTTTTCCAGCTTATGAGCTCAAAGTGTGCAAGTGTTGCTGCCACTGTTACGCAGCTCCAGAGGTCTTCAACACCGACGGCTTCCAGTGGAAACTCAAGTGACGCAGGCGGCAGCTCTAGCAACCCTCTCAGCTTCCAGCTCCGGCGTTCTGTCCGCGGAGGAGCACCGATCTTTTCCCCCACCACCGCCGCGTGTATCGGACATTTCCAATCCCGAAGGATCCACCGGTGAGGCCTGGGGTTTT
>QANX01004366.1:6268-107605 GCA_003254975.1 Ochetophila trinervis | reverse complement strand
AAGGTTTCAGAGACTAAACGTAAGAGCGCCACGTGGACAAATAGTTCTTTTACACAAATCAACTTCAAGCTTCAATAAATTGATGACTTAAATCTTAAATAAATGCTATTTGAATATTTTTGATCACCACTAAAAGAATTTGAACAAGAATTATGAGAGAAATGAATTTAATGAATTTGATTTAGAACATGAAAATATATAAGCAAAAAAAAATTACAACGGCTACTTTGCAACGGCTATATTTTGAAGGTTTCAGAGACTAAACGTAAGAGCGCCACGTGGACAAATATACACAAAATGAAGACGGTTCAAAACAAAAACCATCGTCGAAAATATACACTAACTATAGACGACGGTTCCTCGTCTATAATGTTTCACATATGCCACGTGTATTTTTGTCTTTTATCAACGACGGTTGTTGAAGTAACCGTCGTCTTTGATTAACTTAAGACGACGGTTACAGTTAAAACCGTCGTTGATGTTTTTAACCGTCGTCTTATTTTATCAACGACGGCTCTCTTTTTCAACCGACGTCTATATAAAAGTATGGCCGTCGTCAATAGCTATTTTCTGTAGTAGTGAAGCCATGTCATCTATGTTGATTGCCTCATAGAAATGACTTGCCACATAGAAAAAAATAAATTATCAATCAAATTTAGAAAAATGCAATTAACCTTTTATAACAATTACTTCTATAATTAGAGTTTGTTAAAAAATAATCAAAATATATTTACATAAGTTGACACTACTTAGATGACGTATTATGACAAATAAGTTATACTTACAATAAAGTTTTTACCGCATTCTTACTATATCATAACTGTAAATTTACAATACATATATAATTTATATTATATAATTATTATATTTATATAATTCATATTATATAAGTTTTATATTTATATAATACATTAATATAAAATATATATTTTATATTAAATAAAAATAAAAAATAATTTTTTAAAACTCTTTATTAGATAGGGAAATGAGTAATACCCGCCCCACCATGTTTCTCCGCCAAGGATTCCATGCTCTCTCTCGCTTAAAAAAAGTGGGAAAATGGGCAAGAATGGAATGTTGTCTATGGCCAATATATATAAAACTTTTAACATTTAATTATCGCCTAAACGAGATTTTACAAAGACAATAAAACATGAGCTTGACAGAATCCTTATTAGAATGTTAGCCACTTAATTAAGCCTATTAGATACTTGATTTTCAATTGTTTGTGCAATACATTGTCACGAACAAATGAACATCTATTTATACATGTATGCTTTATTTTAACATGAAAACATGGATTACCGACATGGCATCTGACAAAGAAAGTATATCACAAATATTTGTTTTTTGGTGAATAAGAAATGCATAAAAGCTAAAAATATTAAAAACGAGGATTACAAGCACATACATCTCCCAGCTGGTCCATTAAAGCCACATTAAAAAGGAAAGTTGGAAGTAAATCCATGTTAGAATCATCAAAATAAAAATTACATGGCATTTAAGTCTGCAGAGCGTTAATTGATCTACTATTCCAATAAAACTTCCAATTGAACTTCAACAACCTTTCTCTAATCTTCAAAATCCCTTAAGTATAAGTCAAACCCTCATAATCAGATTTTGTATTAATCTCTCGAATAACAGAAACCAAATTATACTATTTCAGTTCTTCTGCTCAGCGACTTTTGATGCCCAATATGTTGCATTCACCACAGCCTCATAAGCTGAGTTGCAACTGTATAACTTGAAAGCCATGAATTTAATTTTGCCTTTAACATCTCTTGCAACACAAGCCACAACTGATTGCCCATCTTTGAGAGCTGCATCAATGTTTGATTTTCACCACCCATCTCGGGTGAAGACTAGATTTCCTTTAGAGGAATATTTAGAAATCCGTCCCTTTCCGCATTGAACATTTCCGAAAACTCCTCCACAAGATTATGAGTTTTTTTAGTGAAATCATCTATCCTTTATGAATCGTATTGTTTATGAAATTCAAACTACAGTAAAACAAAGTACGTAGTACTGAAACAAAGTTTCTAAAGGGTAATGAAGCGTGTCTTAAACCCACAACCTCATGGTGTAGATGTGTGAGACTTATCAGTAGACTAACTCCACTTGACAAAATAGTAGTTAAGCTAAGATTAGGTTTTCAGACTTAAATGAAAAATATGATATTGTAGAGGCACAAAATGGTGTATGTAGTTTTAGACGCAATTTGGACATGCAAAATATCAAGAACATGAAGATCCTTGGGACACCTGTGTGGTACTAGCCAACGACACTCTGACGCTTAAGTTAGTGAAATGCTTTGAATGCTAGAATTTTGCAGGTAGTGAGTTTGTATTGTGTTCGCATAAATCAACGTGTATTGCAAGGTATACCTAATTAGAGGTTGGTAGTGATCCTTATATAGGAGAGACCTAGCATGGTTTTCTTTTAGAATTAAAAAATCATCACATAACCTTAATGTTGTGGTATAATTAATTCGCAAGTGCACAAATCAACAAGTAATAAAGTGTGGTTTTTGTTTTAAAAAAACATGTATCGATCCCACGAGGAATAATGTCTCTAGTAAAGAAATTAAATCAATTGCAAATTAAACTCGGAAAATTAAAAGAAAGTTTGTTTGATTGTTGTGTGTATTCAAGCATGAATTTAAAAGCAAAGCAATAATAAAAACAAAGACAAGGCAGCAAGTTCAATTTCACAGATTTTAAGAAACAAGGATTATGATTTCACCATTACTACTCCTATTTAGCCCTAATGCATTGTAGATTCATAGGTTAACCCCCCTTTGATCACATATGACTAGAAGTTGATTTCTCAATGCATTCTAATCTAGCAAGCATAACGTGTTTAATTACTTCTAATCTAAACACGGAAATTTAAGCCCTAAGGCATGCAAACCCAATAAATCATGTTAAAGTTGTTACTAAGGCATGCAATATTTCTATAACCATGTATTTTATTGTCCATCCATATATGTACTCCTTATTTCTAAGCCAATATAAATACTTAATCAATCCACATTTTCATGGAAGCATTAAGAACTACAATAAAATATTAACCTTAAACATGAATCGAATTAAAATATGCATTAGAAACTAAATAGTCATAAAAGGGTTACATCATAATCCTCATAGAAAAATTAGCTACACATCATCTCAATATTATTCATCAAATAATAAAGAAACAACATAGAATAAATAACAAAGTGATTAAGAATAAAGAGTCAAATCCAAAGTTGATGGCTGCTAAAATTGAATCCTCAATCTTCTCCTCTTGGCTTCTCCAAAATATGATCAAGATCACAAGGTTAACTCCTCCAAAGCTGCTGGCCGAATTTCCCTAGTTCCTTGCTTTGTGTAGCACAATTTTGCTATGAATTAACTAATAAAAACTGAACAAAAACCTAAAAGAAAAGCTTTGCTGCCGTGAGGAAGAGAGAAGAGGGAGAGAGAAACGTCCAGCCGTGAGGGCCAGTGAAAGGGGCAGCTGTGAGGGCTGTGTGGTGTAAAAGATGATGATTTTCACTCTCAATGTAGCAATCTATATATAGGAGAGGTTTAAGAGTGGTTTAACCCTAAGGTATCTCTAAAACCTAGAGAATATAGGAGATAAAATATTACATGATCTCAAACTCCCATAAATTTTCTATATGGCCGCCATCCTAAAGATATAGAGGTATTTTGTGCCTCATATTCACACTAGGGATAGAGATACTTTCCTTATATTCTTAAGAATCATAATCAATCTCTAATATCCCTTCTTTTTATCCCAAATATTATTCCAATTAAGATAATTAGAATATTCTGACCTTCCATGTGTCATTTGATGTGGCAAATTCGGATAACATGGCTGATATGTGGTGACATGGCAATCCAATCACAATGGTAGTCCTAGTAAGCATAGAACTTTCCTTTTTTATCTTCAATGACTATCAAGCAGATTCCAAGTACACTTTGGGTGACCAAATGAGCTCCAAATCCAGTGATTTTTGTTTCAAATGTTAGGTCTGTGTCTTAGCTTTCCATATATATATTTATAACACAATTTGGACATCAAGAAGACACTAAAATCCTCATTTTCCAAAGACAGTGTAAATCTGCCGCAACTGATGAATTTGTTGAATTTGTAAATCAAACTGGCACTGATTGGCCGTACCATTTGCAATTAAAATTTGTATCATTGAATAATATTGAATCATGAATCATTAGCAACTGGAATCGCACAAATATTCTAAGTGTGGCTCCAGATATGATTTTCTCAGTTAAGATTGCGCAGAAATACGGTAATTCCAGCCTTTGTCATTCTTTTACTGAAAAATAGAAAAATACAGTATTTAAGTATTTTTCATTAACAATTAATCATAAACTAGCTTAAATTCAATATAAAAAGTTGCATAAAAATATTAACATTTTATGCCTATCACTTAATAAGCTAGACCATAGGACCTTGTGAGGGTATTAGGGTTTATTGGATGCCCTGAACTTTGGATGTGTTGCCATGTAGAAATATATCATGATGGTTCAGAATGATGTCTGATAGAGGAAGTTAATGGGCTGAGTCATGGAATCGGCTAAGACTTTAGGCTCGGTTGGTCCGACTAGAAAAGTTAGATTAGTGAAGGTCTCTTTAGCTGATATTGACTATCCATGACTTTGAATTTCCATGATGATGGAATAATCTCTTATGTCTCAGATTCCTATGTCTCGTATGTCCTAGATGATAAGGCTCGGATCGACTCAGATAAAGATAAAACTTAGCTCGGCTCAAATAGTAGCGTTCTAGGGTTGTTGTGATGAGGAAACTTCTCTTAGCTATGATGAGGAGATACTCAATGGTGTGCAATTATACCATACAGTTAGCCTCGACTCTATAAGTGAAGAGTTCACTTAGTAGTTTACTTCATTATGAGATGCCAAACGTATAATTTCATGCTCTACTGATGATTGCAGTGTGAGGTTGACTTCACCAAGTGTTCGACTTAGAATATTTGTGCAAATGTAGTTTGCAACAAGGATGTGGTTGTCACGAGATAGCTCTGGCATGAAATAGCTTGAATTTGACGTAGCTAAGGCATTTCGTGCAAAGTAAGCACTGCTGATAAATGGTGATCGGTTGTTCTGAGCTAACATGTAAATCAAATTGATATCGTTCATTTAGCTTGGGTGAGCCGAACGAATATATTATATGATGGTATCCACTGATAAAGATCCACTGGCTCGGATGGTAAAAGCAGACATGACGAAATCCATGATGAAGGAGCATAGATTGGCTCAGACCGCTCGGAAGTCTAGATGAGGGAGCTGCTCGGACCTCCCAGAAGTTCGTAAGTGGACTTTGAGTTTTGGATGGTCCATAAGTAGAGAGCGGCTTGGACCTCTCATGATAATGGAGCAGCTCTAACCTCCTAACCATTTGTGTTTAATGTAGTATTGTTCGTTGTCTCGGCTTCCACCTTGAAGTTGAAGAATGTCCTATTTTGATATATGCCTTGGTGTGGTCCTCTAAGTTATATGTTGGTCTAGTGCAGAGCCATATAGCTCGGGCTTGACCGAGTGGATATATAAGGTGTTCTGATTATCTCATTTACTAGTGCAAATATGGGATTTAGTTACAAAATTTGGTTAAGCAGTCTCATATATTGGCGAAAATGAATTGTCCACACCCATTCTAATAATTTTTCCAATATGTTCACTCATGTCTTAGTATCCTAAGTCGAGTTGTCTCAAACTTCAGAGCCTCCTAGTCTCGGTCTTCTCTCTTTTATCCTTTCCATGGAGAAATGAATTTTGTCACACACCTTTTCCTAATCAAGGCCTCAATCTCCCGATTTAATTGCGAGTAATCACATGTGAAATGCCCATATCCATTATGGAATGTGTAGTATCCCATGTTTTCTTGTATTTTTGGATCTTAGGCTATTTTTGTTGTCTTCCTCACATACTATTTTCCCTCAAGCTACTTGACCAATTGATCCGGAGACACATTCAATGAGTAATATTTGAATGGGTTTAATATTCCACCATCTGCATGACCTTTTCGCTGAGTCTTAGCAACGGTTAATTCTGTTAAGTTAGTTTTTGTATGTTGACGATTTTCATAATTTAAAATACTAAGTTATCATTCGTTTCAGTGTTAATTTGTTCCAAACCCTCAAGAGAGAATCTCAATCAAGAATGGTGAGTGACTTAGTGACCTCATTCGTTGAATATGTGGTTAAGCATACACTTTCTCATACAATATTTTTCCAACAAATTCAATTTTTTTTTTCACCAAATTTTATTAGTATCACTTGGATTTATGTTTTGAACAATGTTTGACTCATTGTTCAGACATTGTTCATACCACACTTTTTATTGTTTTAACAACATTTAAACATTGTTCGGACAACACTTTTCATTGTTCTAATAATGTATCAATGAACTTTTTAAGCTCTATTTTCCCTCGAGTTTGAATGGGGAAAAATGAGATAAAGTGTCTAAATCTTTTTTGGCAACCATAAGAAGCTTTTTCACTAATTTTGTGAGTTAAGGACCTCAGAGATCAAATCCAAACACTTTTTATTCATTATTTCTTTCACGAATTGGCTCTCTCCTAGTTTTATTGTGTTTTCTCTCCACATTGTTCATGGGTTTTTTTTTTTTTGTTTCTATTGTTTCCATCTAGTGAGAGAAACCCATAGCTATTTTTGCAATTAATTTACTGCACAAACACTTTTTTTACCATATACTTGTTGCACCTCTTTGAGATTTGTTGATGTTGGAGAAAGAGTTCCTTTGCGAAAAGATCATTATGACGATGGTGGTGGAGTTTCCTTTGTGAGTAAAGTCTTGAAGATAGGTGATATCGTGTTATACTTGTGAGGATAGGTTGTTGCGACAATCTTGGAACAAAACCGTTGTATCTTAGGATAAAGGTCCGGGGCCCATTATGATAGATGATAGGGATGATCGGTATAATATTTTACACTTTGTTTTTTGTGTGTGATGTATGTCTTTCTCTATTTTAGTGGATTTAGGATTAAAGATGGTGGCTGATACCCGTGGCTTTTCTTCCCACTAAAGGAATTTTTCCACATAAAAATATGTGTGTTAATTAATTAATTTTTTGCATTTAATGCTATCTATATTATTGTTGAGTCCTTAAATTATGTTTATTGCTTTATATATATATATATATATATATATATATATCTGCCAGAGAAGATTGAGTCTTCATCTATTGTGTTGTATTGTGATAAAACTAAAATTGAATTTTGGGGGCTACCAAAGATATAGAAGGATTAGAATATGTTCTTCCAGGTATTTTAAAATTTCTCGTGGACCTATTCAAACCAAACAAACCCCCCCCCCCCCCTTCCCTTCTAGGTCATTTTCACTCTTTTAGACTCGAACAATTTAATTCAAGATTTGGTTGGCCAGGAAAATTGAGTTAGTTCAATTATGAATTGTCAAAAAAATTTGGTAATTAGATTCGATTAGTGCTTATGGGTGCCTAACCCAACCTAACCTAAGTGATAAAATAATATATTTCAATATTTTTATTATTAATGATATATATATATATTGGAATTTTGTTCACTAACGATTTCTTATCCACTATATCAACCGTTTGATATATCGGAATCTTATTTAATTATTTAAATTTTGCTAAATTGTGTTTTGTAAAATCAACACGAAACAATCAGTCTCTTCTCTTCCATCTCCCCCAGCCTTTTATTTTACATTTTCTCCCACTCTTGCCACTGACCCAACTCTTAAAATCAACCTTTTCATTTTCTTCATCTTCGATCCACATGAGTCACGACCAGACGACCTTACTAGTCACCCAGAAAAACCTCACACAATTCTCAGTTTCTCCTATTCGTCTAAAAATCTCATAATCTCTTTTTGAAAATCGAAAACCCTAGGTCCATTTTCTCCACAGCCATCTCATTGTCTTTGTGGCTTAGTCACTTCCTTTCACCTCTCTCTACCATTGTCTTACTGTCTCTCTCTCACCACTCAGTACAATTGACTTTGTCTCTAAGTCTTTCCTTTTCACCACCCACCACCATTATCTCACTGTCTCACCCTATTTGTCTCTTAATCTCTGCCACTCACTACCACCGACTTCATCTCTCAGTCTTTCCTTCTCACCACTCATCACCTCCATGAGCTTAGCTCCAAACCTTTCATTATTTTTCACTGTCTCCAAACAAGTAAGAACATATTGTTTTCTTCTTCTTATTCTTCTTCTTTTTTTTCTTTTTTTTTCTTTTTTTCTTTCCGTTTTTTGTATTTAAACAATTTCTGTCATACTCCAAAAACAACAAACAATTTTACCTGTTTATGTTCCTAAAATTTTTTTTATGAAAAATGAGAATAAATTTCCAATTCTACATTTTCATCATTATTATGTTGGCCAAAAGGGTTCAAAATTAAATTGCTCTACCTTTGCCATTCAACATTGACTGCAAATGAATGAATTATTGTCCATCTTCATATATTAAAATATGTTGGTCAAGTCAAAACCATGAAACGAGTCACCTTCCGATGTTGCTCCATTTTTGCCTCTTCTTATCCAATATCATCATCCTTAACTTCAACTATTGTATAATATTCATTATTTTTGGAGTCTGCTGGAAGTTGTTTTTGTTTCTTGATTTGAACATATTGTTTTCTTCTTTTTTTCATTTTTTTTGCACTTTTTTTTTTTTGTAAAAATTGGCTGATATATATTTTGGTTTTTGTTTGGTTCTAATTTTCGTTATTGTATTATGCTCAATTTAGCAACATGCTGTGCTAGTAAGCAAGACGTGATGACTTGTGCTAATAACTGGTAAGCGATTCACCCTTTTCATATACTTTTCTCTTGTTATTTATTTATTTTTTTGTTATGGAAGTTTAATGAAGTTAGGCTATGACATTTGTTTTCTTTGGAGTTGGGAGTGTGTTTAATGAAGTCACACTGCCATTTGGAAGACAACCCACTTCGTTGCTTACTGGTTTTCATGCATCAAGCGCTCCCATCTTGGTGTCCATGGAATTTGGCTTGGAGATCACTGCCAAAAAAAAAAAAAGGGTTGTGAAGCATCTGCAAAAATTTGTACCTAAGAGAAATAAAAAATGCATGCACGATGTTAATTAAAGGTGTCAGCTTGGTAAAATGATACATATATATGTATATTATTCCTGGTGTCTAAGGCCGACAGAGATTGCATGTAAGGCAAATATTGAATGGCCGTGATATGTGGCATAAATTTTTTTGGTTTAACTACCTTAGTGGGTTGGCGTGATTTTCTTTGATTGGAATTGGAGAGAGAATCGAAGTAAATGTGTATATTCTGAAGATTTTTGGGATTTGGAATTGATGGGACGTGGAGAAATTTTTGGAAGGCAATTTTTGGCATAATATTAAGTTTTGGGCAGGTATTTTTTATCAAGAAAATTGCGTGTTGTGTCATGGTGCACATGCTTGAAACATAGTGGATATGGAGCAACTGCTGATTCTTAATTATCTAGTATAGCTTTAGATTTTGATATGAATTGATTTACTCATGCTGCATCAATTTTGATTGAAGAAAAAAGATGTATCTGGTGTGGATATCTTTTGGCTATCTATGGCAATTTACTAAGGTGTCAAAGCTGACATATTTGCTTTGCAATTTTTTTTTTCTCTTGCACCAAAATTACAAAGCAATGGGGTAATGTTTGGACCATATATTAATTTTTTTAAAATTAATATTTATTTAAGCTTTACTTTGGAATAGTTTTGTCCCATATTGTTTAGAAATGAAATGCATTGAAAATGACAAAGTATAAATGTTTGGTTTTGAAAATAAATTTGGCATCAGTCCTACATCGGAAGTGTAAGGAGTTGGAGAGACATCTATTCTCATATAAATTGGAACTTCACCAACATTGAAAAGGCCCCAGCGCATCAACACACAAATACAACATAGACTACTTAGTTTATTCTCATTAGAATTTACTTCAAGTAGTCAAGTGTTATTAGTATGTTTTAGTTGAAAATTTTATTTAAAAGTCATTTGATCTGAAAGACATTTGTAACTCTTTAATTATTATGTTATCGATAATTAATACAATCATTTGATTTAATTGGCGCATACTTAATTTTCTTTGGACTGTTATATGTTCGAAGTGACACACTCGCACACTAAGAAACGACTAAATGTTGTATTTTACACCAACAGAGTGTTTGCTGTGAAGTTGGGAGATTTGAACAAATGTGAAATTTCTTTGTTTGCTAGTAAATGCATATTGAACTATTTATTGTGATATCCTCTTCTACTTCATTTGCTATTCTTTGGATTGTAAAATGTCTTTATCTATCAAAGAGTTTTTGGTGTATGGGGTTTGAGTCTTGTTGATGTTGGTTTGTTTTAAGTATTTTTAGCATTTTAGATTGTGTTTTAAGACTTTTTAGTTGTATATCGGTATTGTTTAATTTTTATTTATTTGAGCGAGTTTGATTTTCAATTCTTATTGTTAGATTAAGTAATTTTGTTTTCAATTAGGGATTGTTTCATTACTTAGGATCTAAATTAGCTTGTTTTTAGTCTTTTTAGCATTTTAGATTATTTTTAGGACGTTTTAGTTGCATATAGGTATTGTTTGGTTTTTGCTTATTCAAGTGATTTTGATTTTAAATCCTTAGTGTTAAATTAAGTTTTTTTTTTTGTTAATGTTGGTTATGTGCTTTATATATATTCTTTCAAATTCCATTTATGTTAATTCTAACATATTATTATTTGTAGAACTTTCTAAACTAATTAAACATAAAGAGTTTGATAAAATTAATTTATGCATGACTTGTGGAGTAGTTCTCTACACATGTAAGTGAATTTCCAAGTTCATAGCTTAATTAGTTCACATATATACATGTTTTTGTTTAGATGCACTCTAATTATTAAAGAGTATTTTGTAGGATTTCTGCAAGATTTGAATGCATTGTTGGATGCAGTCTTTTTATCTTTTCATGTTTTATTTTAATTAAGTTTAAATTTTTGAATATTTGTAATTTAAATTTTATATTTTATTATATAAATGGTCTCAGTTGAGTGGGCTCAGTTTTAAGCCCATTATTGATTCGGTTCGGGTGTAATTCAACCCAAACTAACACTATTAGTTTGTTTGCGGGTTGGCCCAAAAATTGAATCCACTCGACCCCTGCCCACCCCTAGATTTATGTATATTTCTCCCCATGAAAGTTTCTCAGTCATTGTCTTGGACATCTATTTTATTAGAGAGTTCTACAGAGGACTTTCTCGGATTAGACCCTTCCGAAAAGCTTCCACTGCAATACTCAATACAGTTTATGATTGCAACCTTCTCATTGTTGAACTGCTGTGTATAACCTTTTAAAGTTTAACTATCCTTATATGTGATGGCGAACACTTGGACTGCTTCCTCTCTTTCATGTTGGATGCAAAGTGAGTCATGAATTGCTTAACTAACTCCTGGAATAAGTTAAGGGTTATTATCCTATAAACCCTATATGGTTTATCTCCATTTTAATTTAGACCCTAAGGTTTGAAACATTTCATATACATTCTCTGTCGTAAGCTACTTTCTATTAGCTGACACCTTTTAGCCTAGCTGACAGTATAAAATGTTTAAAATACCTTCAATTTATTATATTACTTAGTAAGTATATTATTTTATAAATAACATTTTTTCCATTTTTTCAACTTCGTTTTCTTATTCTTCAGAAACCCAAACGAAAAGCTCTGCCATTGTCCTTCCTTTGCCACTGCATTCGTTTTACCTTATATCCTTTTAATAGTTTTCTTCTAGACTTTTAGAATTTTGGCAAAAAAAAGAAAAGCATGTCGAAGAGAGAAAGGGTAAAGATAGGAAGAAAGAACATATCAAATTGCTTGTTGGAATAGGATTTTAGATCGAAGAGCATGTCTCTTTTTTCGAGAATAGTGGAAGTTCCACAGTTGACATCAGAAAGTGGGTCATAGATGGAAAAGGTTCGGATGTCGGTGACAACAACCGAGCAGCTCAAACTAATTTGTTTAGCAATGCTAATTGGACTCAAAGTCGTTGCGCGCACAGGGATCCAAAGCTCTACTCGCCATGGCCAACTGCACCTGAAACTCCTCCAAAAAATTTAAATCCACATCTCCATTATCATCTACGAATTCAATGTTCTCAATTCCCCCATTATAGTAGAGAGTATATAATAATTAGTTTATAAGCTTTATAGGACATAATAATAATTAGTTTATACATTTGCTAATTTCTTATACATTTTATAGAATATAATAATTAGTTTCATAATTTTCATTCTTTAAGTATTAAAACTTTTTATTTAGGAAGATCAACAACTAATTATTTTTTTTATCATTTTATAACATATAGCAAACATTTTATTAATACCTAGCATAAAAGAATTTAAAGATTATAGTTACATTTATTGGAATATAAATCATTTATTTTAGGGAGCTAAATACTAATTAATTTTTTATAATTTTTATTCATTTTATAAAACATAATAATTAGGTTATAGTTAATATATATATAATAATCTATTTTATTATTTTATATTTAATAGCACACTTTTCAAGACATATAAGACAAAAATGTCATTTTCAATACAAATAAAATAAAACTTATACTTTTTCAAATTTTTAAGACGTTCCGATTATATTTTTTTTCATTTGAGAGTTAAATATAATAAAATATACTAAACTGTAAATGATGCATATGAATTGCTTCAAACCACCGTGTCTAAATTGAAATGAAGGTAAGCAACAAGTGATCTATATGATATTTATCTAAGAGTTAATAGACACAGCCTTTAGGCTATTTAACCATGCCACAAGCTGGTTACGAAGACTTTGCACATTATTGTTTACTTTTGATCTTATGAGAGTCCGAGTGAAAATATAGTGCTTTAATATCGAGTCATATGTTCCATTGGATCAATTGTTCCATCCATCAAGTCAAATTTGTGTGCGACTAACTGAGACCAAGTATCATATATAAAGAAGATTTATAATAAGAAAATGGGAAGAGAAAAATGAGAATACAAATAATTTTATTGAAAACTTAATAATGATAGGACCTGCTATGAGAATCTTTCCAATATTTTTAGAATGGTTCCGATTAGGAAAGTTCTGTCGAAAAATTCTCCAGAAAATCCAGCAAAACATCCTTTTAAAATAGAACAACTTCAAACTAACAACTTGCAAGAAAACAATAGTATATATATTCCCCACAATGCAGCAATAACATGAACACTAAACCGATACTTAACCATACAAGATCATAACTCTAGAGGAAAATAATACATTAATATTATCTTATATAACTCCAAATAAAAGCTAAATCATGCAACCTTTGAAAATTATAAACTACATCTGCTGCACTCATAAATCAAAGGAAATACAAATTCGATTATACTTTCAATATAAATTTTATGAAAGTACTTTGTTGACTAATATTTTTTGTAGCTAAACTCAGTTTTAAAAGAAAAAAAAAATATGAGTTGCCTAAATACCTTTTTGAAAATGGATCAAGCTATAACCTTTCCCAAAATACAAAATATGATCCTGACATGATAAAGTAATTATGTTTTTAAATAATTATTTTAACTAATAATTTCAAAAATCTTTATAAACTTTGACACTGACCTCTCATCGGGTCATCAACAAATCATAATAAAAACCATAAAACCGATCTAGATTAAAAATCCTTTAAAATCCATAAAACATGTACCACGATATATATTGATACACTAAGCAATCCTCAGCTCATTCCAACATTCCAGCGTTTGAAAATCGTTGAGGTAGGAGCCTCATAATCTCAATCTTGTCATGTAATCATCACCTCATGTCAAGGTTCGTGAACTAGGTTTACAAACATCACTAGTCACGTAACCAACACCCCCTGCCAAGATTCATGAACTAGTAGATGACAACGCTAATCTACGTATTCAATATCCTTCTCTAGTCACGTAACAATCACTCTCTGTCAAGATTCGTGAACTAGCAGAGGACAACACCTTACTGCAGACTCAACATCCCTCAATAGTCACATAACCACATTCATTGTTAAAGTTTGTGAACTAGCAGAGAATGAACCACCATACATATATTATCATCACTCATATCATCTACATCACTATCATCCCATCTCATCATCATCATTATTATCATAACATCGTCATTATAATCATCACATCATTATATATTGTTGTGTGATACGTACAAATCCAAATCATTTTCAACATAAATAAAATAAGGGCATATTACAATTACCTCTCTTAAAGTTTGCCTAAATTACATTCTGATCCCTAAGGTTAGAATAAATTACAACATCTTCCATTATGTTTGATTTTCTTCGTTAAAATTGACGAGACAATGGCATTATAGTATTTTTGCACATCTAGAAATGCAGACTGGCACTGATGCAGACTAACACTGAATATAGTTTGCATAGTTTGCAATCGCACCCCTTATTAACTAATTTTTTCAATTAATACAAAAATGCGTTTTTTTTATCAAACTTAATTAAATACATGGAAATATATATATATACATATTTTCTTTTTGATTACAAATTAAAAGCCAAAAAATTTATATCTAAAAAATGTTAACATTCTAATTTAAAAGTGTTTATACACTCATCAAGTCTACGAATACACATATAAATAATTTTTTTTAAACAACATAATATGTTATTAACAAAACTACATTTCTATTTGTAAGAATTTGTGTTTGTCACAGTTTTAACTTCTAAACAAGCAAGAGTATATATATATAGGAATTTACTATAAAACATACATATTGGGCTCCATAAGCTCCTCAACAAAGACATTTTTATTTATTTTTTTCTTGAATTTAAACAAAAAAAAAAAAAGCAAAATTTTGGCTTTGAATTTTATAGCATTTAGAACTATTGGGTTAAAAAAAACTAAAAAAAAAAATTCTATACAAAACACAACAATGGGATATGTTTTGGTGTTTTAGTCATATTTTTTTGTTATTTTTTATTTTTTTGATAGATTTTTAAAATTTATAGCATCTAGAAGTATTTGGTAAAAAAAGAACTTAAAAAAAATCAAGAAAAAAACTCATATGTTGGGTTCTATAAGCTCTCCAACATGTGAGTTTTATAGCAAAACTTTATATATATTTATATATATGAAAAATTCTAGAATAAGGATATCTTTATTTTATTGAAATAAAGATTATCCTTGAAAATATATTTTTAGTGACAAATATGAAAATGTTGTCATTAATAGTTTATTTTTAGTGATAATATTTATTTTAATAAAATGACAATATCTTCATTATAGAATTACCACATATATATATATATATATTTCTAGCAAGTTAATTTCAAATTAAAACGATATACTTTTTCTAAAATTAGATTTTAAATTTTGTTCCAAGGGGCATAAATGTAAACTTTGGGGTTACTAATCATTGCAAACAGTATTTTTAAATTTTAGTTACCCATTTTTTCATAAAAAAATCAATTACAAAGTCACATTTTTCGACGTGGATGATATTATTATATTTTACTTTGCCACGTAGGACATATAGTACATCTCATAGACAGAAAATCAAACAGAAAAGAGAGTATTGTAATTTATGCTAACCTCAGATATCGGAATGTAATTTAGGCAAACCTCAAAGGAAGTAGTTGTAATATGCCCATAAAATAAAGCAAATTTTTTAAATTTTTTTTTTGAAAAATTATTATAAAAGCCCAATTGATTCATATATTCCAAAAAAATTTAGATTTATTTAAAATAGTCCATTTTTTCAATAAAACCCAATCTTTTAGCAATTTACTAAAATCACAACTCCATATTTATCCTATGATAAATATAAGATGTCATTCAGACCCACATCAAATTAAATGGAACATAAATTAAACATAATTAGATATAACACATATATATATATATATTGGTCAAATTTAAATATTCAATAAATAAATAAATCATAGAGAAATCAATTCCAATATAAAATGGTCTGACATTCCAAAATTTTCTTTAAGTGCAAGAGTAACTCTATAAAATTTTATAAAAGTCCAAAATTTATTAAAAATTTCTAATTTACTAAGAGCTTTGATAAATTGCAAATCAAATTCAATTTCAATGAAATATCATAAACTCAACCCATAAATATCATAGAAATTAACCAAACAAAATTCTTAGCAATTAAACATAACAACAAGCATATGAACATAAAATTATATTTAGCAAAATTTTAATTGTGAGATTTAATCAATTAATTATTTAAAATCAAATCCACCACAATAGGCTTTCAAATACCGAAGTAATTATTTCATTTTCAGACCAGTTCTAGATATTTCATGCTAGCATAGATTATCCCATAAAATTCATTTAGTCATAGAAAAGTGCACAAAGGTCTAGGTGAATTTCTTGGATCTTTAATTACACTAGAAACTCGATAATCATCAAAGTTATCTAATAATTTTGTTAATTGCACAATTGACTCAATCAATCAATATCCAAAATTAAGACTTTTCAATTTCTCCACAACTGTACAAAATTAAACCTTCTGTAAGTTTCTAAGGACCTTTAGGAACCTAGTTGATCCAACTATTATAACTGTTTGGACCATATATTAATTTTTAAGAAAATTAAAATTTATTTAAGCTTGATTTTGGAATAGCTTTGTCCCATATCATTTGGAAATGAAAATGTTTTGAAAATGACAAAGTATAAATGTTTGATTTGGAAAATAAACTTGGCATCAGTCCCACATTGGAAGTGCAAAGAGTTGGTGAGCCACATTCTTCTATATAAATAGAGGCTTCACCAAACTTTGAAAAGAGCTGGCACATTCACATACACCATTAAACATAAACTACTTAGTTTACTCTCGTTAGAATTTACTTTGAATAGTCAAGTGTTTTAGTTAAAAATTTTAATTAAAAATCCTTTGATCTGAAAGGCATTTGTAACCCTTTAATTATTTTGTTCTCAGTAATTAATACAATCGTTTGATTAAGTTTGATATTAATTGGCTCACACTTTACTTTTTCTTTGGACTGTTATAGGTTCGAATGGCACGCTCGCGCACTTGAGATGACTGATTGTTGTGTTTTACACCAACATATCTTTTGGCACCCCCGGTGTGACTTAATTTTTTAACTGAGGAAATGGTGTAGACTCGCTCAAAAAATTTTTTAACTGAGGAAATGGTGTAGACTCGCTCAAAGAATCAGGAACTCGACATCCACGGTGACGTTAATAGCCGAAACGTGTCGGAGGAAGACGAAAATGAAAGGGAGACTGACAAGGCTCCTGACACGACAGAGATGTCAGCCAGGAATTCGATCCGTGAACTATCCCAAGAGCTGAGGGAGAATTCCTATAATATGGAAGCATACCAGCAGACCCATCAACAAACGTTGCAAGGAATCTTGGAATTGTTGCGCCAGCAGGTGCAGACAACCCAAGCTGCATCAAATGGCGCAAGGCCGACTAACGGCTAGGAGGAACAACAGGTGCAGGCCTTTCAGGCCGTACCCAATGGCCATAAGCCAAGATTTGAGGCACCGACCTTTCAGGCCGGGTCCAATGGAAACGATGTAAGAGTTATGCCTGAACCGCAAGTTCAACCTTACATTCCCCCACTGGCAAGGAACAATGTTCCTGCCGGGGGGCATGCTGACAACTTAGGCCAAACCGTGAGGGATGGTCGGGAAGAACACGTGACACAAGCTTTTCAGACTGTACCCAATGTACATGGAGGAATAGTGGATGTTTCGACATATGGAAACCTGCTAGCTTGGAACCAGATTCATGGTGAGGGGCATGCGGAGTATTTTGGATAGAACTATAAGAATGGACATTATGATGCCTACGCCTATCAAGCAAACTTTCACGCCCTAGCACGAAGGAATGGACCAAACTTGATGAACCACGGTCAAGGCATGGATCAGGAAGCCGTCGAGACGATCATCCAAAAAATGATGAGTCCTGCATTCAGACGAACCGGACGTCCATCTTATAGGTGGCCATACCCCGACGCTTTCGATCAGATTGAATTTCCTAGAGGATTCAGGTTTCCTGACTTCACCTTATTTTCTAGCATGGAAAGAAAATCCACCGTGGAACACATAGGCTGTTTCACTATCCAATGCAGAGAAGCAGTGGCCAATGATTTCCTAAAGTTGCGACTATTTGCTAATTCTTTGACAGGTCCAACTTTCACCTGGTACATCAACTTGTAGCCAAACTCAATCCATAGCTGGCAAGAATTTGAGCAGAAGTTCCATGAACAATTCTACAAGATTGAGCTGGAGATTTCCATGGCTAACTTATCGCGCCTACGACAAATGGATGGAGAGTCGGTGCAGTTATTTGTAACCCTATTCAAGAAGGCGAAGATCAGATGTCACCTGGACATATGGGAATGGGAGTTCATCAAGCTAGCACAAGGCGAACTGAGATACAAGCTTCGAAAGAAGTTTGAGGGGATGGAATTCCATGACTTGTTCGAGTTGGTTTCTCGAGCCACTCGATATGAAGGCATCTTGAAGGAGGAGTACTAGAGGAAGAACTCGTCTAGAGGGTTATACTACAAAGACCCGAATACTAAAATTCACTTGGTGGAGGCTGAAGACCAAGAAAGCGTAGATGGAACATTTGAAGTGGATGCGGCGGAGGTAATAGCCACACATCCACATGTTTAGGAGGCTCTTGCCAGACCAGTAAGGAGCCAGAAAGTTCCTCAACTAGTCATGGACATGAAGAAGAGTCAGCCCGAACCAGAGAATGTTTACAGTTTCGACATCTCCAAAGCTGATCAGATTTTTGACTACATGCTGGCCGACAAGGTAATTAAATTACTTGACGTCCATATCCTACCAAAAGCTAAAAAGATGAAGAAGAAGCCATACTGCAAATGGCATGGTACGTGGTCACATCAGACTATCAACTGCATGGTCTTCAGGAATGCTATCTAGACGATGATTGACAAACAAGCGTTAAAGTTTCCAGATAAAGGAACAGAGATAATGCAAGTGGATAACAACCATTTCCCATTGGCCAAAGCGAACGTGGTTTCGGTCAATATTTCAGACTTGGCAAAACCCAGAGTTATGGTAGATCTGCCACAAACATCATCCGGAAGAGTTTGGAAGAAAGATGTCAAGCTTAGAATATAATATTCGGCCGAATCTCTTTCTAAGATACTTTGTAATCGGTTTAAGCATGAGGTTGAAGAAAAAGGGACAAGGCGTCCGGCAATGAGTGAAAACCTCAACATGTCGAAACCACCACTAGAAAGCCACATGCAAAAATCTATTTTCCAATGTCTAGGACCAAAGTTGCAGGATAGACAAGTGAAGCTAAACAATCGACACCATGGAAGGCAAGGTGAGCCAAAGCTCCAAGTCACTTTTTCTAGAAACCATTCGACAAGATTCGTTTCTCAAAAGATCGAGGAGCCAAAGACTTTTAAGCCACATGCTATATAGGTAGATTGTTGGTATTGTGCAAAATATAAACGCTATCATCTGCTTAACAAAACCCAGAAGAGGTGGATATAGCGCTAGTATGCTGAAAATCGGATAGTAGGTCGACCGGATAAGCAAACGAATGGTATCATGCCAAATGAGTTGGGGTCATATCTCGATGACCTGGATGGAAGGCTTGAGATCGCAACTTTATCCAAGAAAGTTGGCATCTTATCTGGAACTCCACGAGAAAAAACCCGCAAAGATATGGATCAGAAGGCAAAGTGCAAAACTCCAATCATGTTTAAAGGACATGGATAATAATCCGGTGAAAAAAGACATAGTTGCTTCTTCAGCCATCAAGTCATCAACTATACAGTTTGGAACCATGGATGAAGTGATGGTCAACACAGTCGTCGCTTTTGTCATTTGGATCCTAGTTTCAGCTAGCATGATAGAATCAAAATGTTGTCTAGCGGATGCAGATCAAATGTTAAATCAGACGCGGGAGAATATGATAATAGGGGGCAATGCCCTACAAAAGTAACATCAGCAAGTTAGAAAAGATTAGGCCGAAAAAAACTACACGACCATTTGATGCAATTTTAGTCAGCCATTTCAGGCCGTTTTCAAGGCCGTGTCAAAGAACTCGGCTAAATACCAAAATCCACGACCAATATATTCAAACCGATGTAATATGTGAATATAACAAAAAATAAGCAGGTCAAAAGACTGCTTGTCCATTAACTGTCAAATGGTTGCCATGTCGGAGTAATCCAAAATAAAGATGAATTTATTGTCTACAAAGTCTGCTGGATGCGTTTGAATCGTGACCGCAATATAAGAAGTCAGAGTAGACAAAGAAAATCTAAAAATAGTTTCAGCATCAATAAATACGTCGCCGAAATTGTCCAGATCGTCAGAAATAATGAAATATGTCAAGGGACATAGATAAATACATGCCAAATATATCTCGAGACCCATAGTGAAGCTGAGGAAGAGCAAGTCAGGCCTCAAAGATGTACCATCAGCAAGATCTTCAATTGGGTGAATAAAATTCTTGGCCACCTTTAAAAAAAAAAAAAAAAAAAAAAAAANAAAAAAAAAAAAAAAAAAAAAAAGACCATCCAACAAAGCCAAGCCCATAATCCAGCAGCCTTCGGCCAGGTCCAAGTGCGAGATCCAGCAAGCCCGCTTCAGTGTCAGCAGCCTCAGACCAGCCCGCGTGTAGCCTACAGTCCAGCTCCGGTTCAGCGAGTCTAGCCCGCGTGCATCCTCAGTCCAGCTCGCCAGCGCTGCAATCCAAATTTGCGTGTCAGTCCAACCAGCATCTGATCAACGTCCAGCCCGCGTCTCCAGCTCCACACATCCAAGCTGCATCCGAATCCAACTCATATCTGATTCGCGTCCAAGCCCGCGTATCCAGCTGAGCGCCCACTTCTCCAGCCCACGTCCAAGCTGCCAGCCATCAAGCCTGAAGCCTGCTCGTCCAACCCATCTTCAGCTCCTCGCTCAGCTCGAGCCCAAAGCAGCAGGTCCAATCCAAATGCGCAGCTGCGTAGCCCGTCCACGCCCATCCAGCCCAAACAGCCTGTCTGAGCCCGCAATGTTCGAGCCCTACAAATCCAAGCTCGTTTTTTACGCCCATACCTGCATTTTGTCTCTTTCACATTTCAAATTTTTTTTTTCTCCAGAGCCATGCTTGCGTCTTCCTCGCCGACTCCACCGGCGTTTGTTCTTTTTTTGTTTATTTTTTCTTCTCCTGCTTCGTTGCTGACTCCCCCGACAATGCATGCGTCTTCGCCGATTACTCCACCGGTTTCTACTCATTTTTTGTTCTTCGTCAGAAACGATCTGACTTCGTCTCCTTCATTGGGAATTCCAGGACTGGCACCGGCAGAGAATGGCGCCATGGGGGAAGTCGTGGTAAATGGTCAAATCCTCCGAACTCAGTCCTGCCCGCCGCAGAATCAACCTCGCAGCCAATCACCAGGATGGAGCCTTCGCCATGGAAATCGGGATCGGTGTGTATGGAAACCGATGGGGTTCTTGTTTGCATAGGAGAGCACTAGAAAGGAATTGCATGGATAATTTGGATTTGTTGAAGAGAAGAGGAAATATAAGCTCCAAAATATATATATATATGTATATATAAGTATAGTAAGAGCGTGTACAGTTTAAGCATGCATTGATCACTTACCCAAGGAAATTGCAGCAAGTTGAAGATTGGTTTGACAGCTTGGAGCTCACTGAAAGGAAGAAAACAAGTTTATAGTTTGATAAAGGAAGTTTAGCAGATTGTACCAAAGAGAATTAGTAAAAAAACATACATAATTTGAAACAAAGGGTGTCGGCTAGGTTGGTATAATATACATATATATGTATATTGTGCTTGAAATCTTGGGAACGGAGTGCGGCTTGGAAGTAAAAAAGGAAAAGTAACAGTGAAGATTTTGGAAAGAAGATCAATAATAAAGAATTGCTAAAATTGTGGGCAATGAGAAGCTAATTTTTGGAAAGGATTTTGGCCATAATTACTTAATTTTGGGTGCCATATTTTGGGCGGCCGCATGAATATATCATGGAAATCAAAATTAAAGGTGTTGCATGGATATTATCTAGAATGGATGAATTGGCTCAAGGATTAGAGAGATGAAAACTGGTCAAATATTGCTTTGCAATTTTCTTTATGTTAAACAAAATCACAAAGCAATGGGGGTAATGTTTGGACTATATATTAATTTTAAAGAAAATTAATATTTATTTAAGCTTGATTTTGGAATAGCTTTGTCCCACATCATTTGGAGATGAAAATGCTTTGAAAATGACAAAGTATAAATGTTTGGTTTGGAAAATAAACTTGGCATCGGTCCCACATTTGAAGTGTAAGGAGTTGTTAAGCTACATTCTCCTATATAAATAGAGGCTTCATCAAACTTTGAAAAGGGCTGGCACATCCACACACACCATAAAACATAGACTACTTAATTTATTCTCGTTAGAATTTACTTCGAGTACTTTTTACTTGAAAATTTTAATTAAAAGTCATTTGATCTGAAAGGCATTTGTAACCCTTTAATTATCTTGTTCTCAGTAATTAATATAATCGTTTGATTAAGTTTGATATTAATTGGCTCACACTTTACTTTTTCTTTGGACTGTTATAGGTTTGAAGTGGCATGCTCGCGCACTTGAAACGATTGATTGTTGTGTTTTACACCAACAGTAACTTAAGTGACCTAATTACAGTCCAATTTCAATCCAAATCTGAAACCTTGCTCAAAATTGGGTATTTTCTAAAAGCTCAACACTAATATGCAATATATATATATATCAATGGAAAACTCTTGGAATGGATAATAAGTTGGTAGGCTTACCTTACCTAATAATTGCCGGAGTTGACTGAAATTGACCAGAAAGTCAAAGCCAATGGCTAACTTTTCATACCTTTCAAATGAGGGGAATTTCAATGGCTAACTCTTCATACCTTTCAAATGAGGGGAATTTGAATTGATTCAATGGCATATTCGGGTTTAGAGTGTCCAAAATAAGGGTAAGGATTAGCTTCACAACCTAAAACACGCCAGGTTTGGGCAATTGGAAAAAATTCTTCATTGGCTTTTCTCATCTTTTTCGGTGAAAATGGTGCTTTCAAGGCTGAATTTTTACAGTGGAAGGAAAAGGGGAGCTTGGGCTTTCAATTTCAAGGCTGAAGGTTGCTCGCCATCATAGGAGATGGCCTATTTTCCAGCAAAAAGTGCGACAACATAATGACAAAAGAGAGGAGATGAAAGGATAATATGATGGGGAGAAATTTTGAAAATAAACCCATTTTTATGAAATGGAACCATTTTGGTAAAATACGAATATGCTTTTCAATTTCTTTTTACTATAACTTCCAAATTATAGCTCAAAATTGAGCATGTCACAAGTCCATGAACTTGCACTGATGAGTCCTACGCAATGATGGTGGTTTGGTCAAAGCTAAAACTTGACCATGCAAAATGTCAACTATTTGGTCTACACTCAATCAACTTGGTCAAAGTTCAAAAATTTAGTATTTTCGCGAGACAGATTGTTACAATATACTCCCTTATAAAAATTTGGTCTTGAACTATACTCCAAAAGTAATATAAGCACAAGTACAATGCTAGTATCTACTTGGATTTCCACTATGACTCTGTTGCACTACTTTGATCACTACCCTAAGTTGTTCCTCCTCCAAAACCATTGTTTAAACCTGCTAATATTTTGTGTCCCTATATAAGATCTACTACCTTGCTCTAATACCAGCTTGAGAAGACTCGCCCCGATAATCTCTTCAAGATTTTTTGAATGGTTCTGACTAGGAAAATCCTTTCAAAAAATCCTACAGAAAATACCAATTAACCTCCCCTAAAAAATAGAACAACCCAAACTAACAATTCTGCATGAAAACAGTAATATACATATTCCTCACAACGCAGCAACAACGTTTAATAGTGTCAACCAATATAAGAAAATGTATCATATCCATATAATGTTTACAATATCCCAAAAATAAAATTGATTATTCAAACAAACATAAACACCAAACAATACTTAACCATACAAGATCATAACTCTAGAGGAAATTAATACATTAATATTATCTCATACACCTCAAAATAGAAATTAAATCATCCAACTTTCAAAAATTATAAAATACATTAACTACGCTCATAATCAAAGGAAACACACATTTGATGATACTCTCAATATAAATTTAATGAAAACACTTTGATAAATAATATTTTTCATAGTTGAAGTTAGTTTAAAAAAAAAAAACTGAGCTGCCTACATACCTTTCTAAAGGGATTAAGCTACTTATAATTTTTAAAGACCATTCAAAAATTATATACTCCTCACATGATAAATTAATATGTTTTGAAGTCATTATTGCCACTAATCATATCAAAAATCTTTATAAACTTCTACCCTGACTGTTGGTGTAAAACACAACAATCAGTCATTTCCTAGTGCGCGAACGTGCCACTTCAGACCTATAACAGTTCAAAGAAAAGAAAATATGCGCTATTGAATCAAACTTAATCAAACGATTGTATTAATTATGGAAAACAAAATAATTAAAGGTTACAAATGCCTTCGAGACCAAAGAACTTTTAAATAAAATTTTAAACTAAGAACAACTACGAATACTTGACTACTCGAAGTAAATGCTAACACGAATAAATTAAGTAGTCTATGTTGTAGTTTTGTGTTGATACAGGGATCCTTTCAAAAGTTGGTGAAGCTTTATTTATAAGAGAAAAATTTCCAAGATGCTTCATGCGCTTCCGATGTGGGACCTTTTCATTTCCAATTTCAATACCACCCACCTAATGCATTCTTCTTTCCAAGCGATGTGGGACAATTACAAATTTTCAATATTCAACAATAATATTCAAATATATCAAATATTACATTAAATAAATCCAAATTATATTTATGATACAAACATTGCCCCCATTGCTTTGTGATTTTGTTAAAATAACAAAATTACAAAGCAATATTGATTAACTCAAATTACATTGATTTACTCCAATTTATAATTCTATGTTCCAAAGGTACCACGCCAACTTATTCATCAATCCGGCCTCGAAGAATTTACCAGCTAAGCAAACAAATCTAATCTTAGCAAGTCTTCCACACTTTATGAATATGTGTATCCATATATAGAATTACACCAAAATTCATCAGACTGGTAAAACAAATCATTTCCACCATGTCCAATGCTCTTTCATGCAGGCTGGAAGCCAGTATATTCAAATTCCTTTCAAATTTGGCTTGCACCTTCTTTCCATAATACGTTAGCCAATTAAAATGAATCCACTTTCCAAATTAATTGGCACAATCAATTAGCTAACGCCAGAACAAAGGTTTCCTTTTTAGTTCATACTGGCACAATCAATTATTTCCAAGCCAAACAAAAAAATGCCCATGTAATTGCAATTTCCAATCAAAAATATTGATAATTTGGCAAGATATCCTCATATAGCATATTTTCCAACCTTGAAACTTTTCCTCTTTTGCCGACCCATTGCACTTCACAATATTTCCCTTACATATACGAAATATTTCCCTTTCTCTTCCCTCAATTAGCTCTCGCCATCTACCACTGCCTATCAATCCCTCAGCTTTCCCTATGTGGTTCAATTATGTGCATTGTTTCGTACCCTGCCGGAGCCACGGGGTCGATTGGCGCTCTCCTTATAGTCTTCGCTCTCATATCAAAGCTGTTGCTTGGCTTTTCCACTGGGATCCCATGCTCACGAGCAACGTCATGAAACTGCCTCATTTTCTGGACTACAACAACAGTGGTTCTGGCATTGTTGAGAGCATTCTTACTCCCGAGTTGCTTTCCCATTGCATTCTCAACTCTTTTGCTGCTCCATAATCTCCCTCGGATCTATGGGAAAAATCAAATACTTGGTCATGGGAACGATGATGATATTGCGCCTTCCATAATCTCCTTGGCCTTGCTTTGTCGACAGCGATGGTGCAGTTGAAAATTTACTGGTGTCTGCACCTACAGTTAAGCCATCGCCTTTTCTATTTGCTATCTCATTTATAAATACACAACTACATACAATTATACATTTATATATAGGTTGCAATGATGCCTATTGCAACTAGAATAATAGACTAACATGAGCATTTCAAATATACACGGCACTAGCATTGAACTTACATTTGTATATATATATATTTTTGAATTCTGGAGTAGGCTGCAATTTCTTTTCTCTCTGCTATGTCATTGATCAACACTGGTTTGCCAAAAACCGGCAAGGATTTGAATGTCAGCTTCGGTGATATGCTGATCGATTTAGTTTCGACGAAGCCCCTAGTAATGCTCTAGTTATCGTGGCGATCGCCATTTCCAAACTTGACAGCAAAGGTACGTTTGTTGGGAAAATTCAGCAACAATGAGTCGTGTCACATGCTTGCCGAGATCTTGAAGGAGAACGGGTCTCTGCCGACGGGATCAACTTTGACCAAGGTGCACGCACAGCCTTGGCTTTTGTCACCTGTGTCAATTTTTGTTGACTTTAACAGCATTGTACAGAACTCCGGTGAAGGCCATGGAAGGTGATGAGGTGCTAGTGATGGAGGTCTTGGTGTGCCATTTGGTAGGAGAAGGAAGGCGGCATTGGGCTTGGACGCGTACTAGCTGGACATGGATTGACTTTGGACGCATGGGCTGACTGCTGAGCGCACGTTGGAGATGGGCTGGACACAGATTGTGGATTTAGCCTTGGATCTGCAATGGCTGGACTGGAAGGCTTGGACGCGGGTTGCTTGACATGGGCTGAAAATGGAGACGTGTGCTGAGACATTGCTTGGGCTGGATGCGGAGCTTGGATCTGCAGCTGGGCTGGATCGAACAAGGCAGACATGGAGCTGAATGGCTGGATGGACTTGGGCATGTAGCGGGCTGGATGCGTGGACTGGGCTGGAGACGCGCGGAGCTGGACGGGCTTCTTGGACTCGGATTGGGCTGGATGCACTGGATGTGGGCCGACAAATAGCTGGGTTGGACAGCAGAGGCTTGGATGTAGATGCAGCACTGGGATGCAGGCCATGGATGCACTGGATGCGGGCTAACAAGTAGCTGGCTCAGGCTTGGCTGATGCAGGCTGATGTGAGAAGAAATGGACATGGGCCGCTGGAGACTTGGACGAGCTGGAGCCTTGGATTCGCTATGGTGTTTGGCTTGCTCTTTTTCGATTCCGACATGGACTTTTGAATATTTCTGGGCATTGCATCATTAACAAGCTAGCCTCCGTTATCTGGCTTGTCTAAGCACCTCTTGGCATACTTCATCATTTTCTGATGGCATGAAAATTACCTATGACATATTCATTAATGCTGATTATTTTCTACTCTAGCCTCTTCCACTGTGATAACAATTCAAATACATCCAACCAATTTCTTGAAGACGACGGATTTAATCTGTATTGGATTGCCCCAACACAGCAGTCCTTTAACGGTTAGTGAACAAGCGATCTTTCAACCTACTTACTTTCCGTTATATTTATATATTACATTGGTTTGAACATATTGGTTGTGAATTTTGGCATTTAGCTGAGTTCATCGACTCGACCTTGAAAGCAGCATGAATTAGCCAGCTAATATTATAGTGAATGACCGTATACATTTTCGGCTTAATTGTTTTTTACTTGTTGATGTTACCTTTGCAGGGCATTGCCCCCCATTATCATATCCTCCAGCATCCAATCTGACATCTTACACTGCGTTCAAATTTCTTTTAGATCATGACTTCCGCAGGACGACGTTTTGATTCTATCATGCCAGCTGAAACTGGGATCCAAATGACAAAGGCAAAATGACAACTGCTTTAAACACCACCTCATCCATAGTTCCAAATTTGATCCTTGATGGCTTGACGGCTGAAGAAACAACTATCTTCTTCCACCGGACAGTTGTCCATGTTCTGCAAGCACGACTGAAGTTCTGCACTTTGCTTTTGGATCCATCTTTTTACGAGTTTCTTCTTCGGTGGAGCTCCATATAAGATGCTGACTTTCTTGGATAGAACTGCGATCTCATGTCTTCCATCTAGGTCGTCAAGACATGACTCCAACTTATTTGGCAGGATACCATTCTTTTGCTTCTCCGGTGGACCTGCTATCCGACTTTCAGCATATTGGCGATGCATCCACCTCTTCTGGGTTTTGTTAAGCAGATGATAGGGCTTATATCCTGCATAATACCAATGATCTACCTCTATATCATGTTGTTTAAAAGTCTTTGACTTCTCGATTTTCTGAGAAACCAATCTTGGCGGATAGTTTCTAGAAAAAGTAACTTGGAGCTTTGGCTTACCTTGCCCCTCAATGTGTCGATTGTTCAGCTTCACCTGTCTATCCTGCAATTTTGGTCCCAGACGTTGGAAAATGGATTTTTTCCTGTGGCTTTCCAACGGTGGTTTCGACACGTTGAGGTTTTCACTCCTTGCCGGATGCCTCGTCCCTCTTTCTTCAACCTCATGCTTACACCGAGTACAAAGCATTTTAGAAGGAGATTAGGCTTTTTTGGCCAAAATACTCTTTTCTAAGCTTGACATCTCTCTTCCAAACTCTTCTGGATGACGTTTGTTGCAGATCTACCCTGACTCTGGGTTTTGTCAAGTCTGAAATATTGGCCAAAACCATGTTCGCTTTGGCCAATGGGAAATGGTTGTTGTCTACTTGCATTATCTCATTTCTTTTTTCTATAAACTTTAACGCTCCCTTGTCAATCATTGCATGGATAGCATCCCTGAAGACAACATAGTTGATAGTTTGATGCGACCACGTACCATGCCATTTGTAGTATGACTTCTTTTTCATCTCTTCAGCTGTTGGCAAGATATGGCCGTCAGGTAATTTAATTACCTTGTCGGCCAGCAGGTAGTCAAAAATTTGATAAGCTTTAGAGATGTCAGAATTGTAGACTTTTTCCGGTTCAACCCAATTCTACTTCATGTCCATGACTAGTTGAGGAGCTCTTTGGTTCTTCGTCAGTATAGCCAAAGCTTTACAAATGTACAGACAGGTGGCCACCACTTCCGCCGCATTAATTTGAATTGCTCTTTCAATACTTTCCTGGTCGTCAGCTTCCACGACGTGAATTTCAGTATTTAGGTCCTTGTTGTATGACCCTCTAGACGAGTTCTTCCTCTGATACTCCTCTTTCAAGATGCCTTCATATCGAGTGGTTCGAGAGACCAACTCGAACAAGTCATGAAATTCCGTCCCCTCAAACTTTTTTCGAAGCTTGTAGCTCAGTCCACCTTGTGCTAGCTTGACGAACTCTCGTTCTGGTATGTCCAAGTGACATCTGATCATCGCCTTCTTGAATCGGGTTGTAAATAACTGCATTGACTCTCCATCCATTGTAGCAGGCGCGATAAGTCAGCCATGAAAAATTCTGGCTCAATCCTGTAGAATTGTTTGTGGAACTTCTACTTCGATTCTTGCCAGCTATGGATCAAGTTTGGCTGTAAGTTGATGTACCAGGTGAAAGCTGGACCTGTTAAAGAATTAGCTAACAGTCGCAGCTTTAGAAAATCACTGGCCGCTGCTTCTCCGCACTGGATGGTGAAGCGGCCTATGAGTTCCACAGTAAACTATCTCTCCTCGCCAGAAAATAGGGTGAAGTCAGGAAACCTGAATCCCCTAGGAAATTCGATATGGTCAACAACATCAGGGTATGGTCTCCTATAAGATGGGCATCATGTCCATCTGAATGCAGGACTCATCATCTCTTGGATGATGGTCTCGACGACCCTTGGCTGTGGTTAATCAAATTTGGTCCATTCCTCCGTGCCGGGGCGTGGAAGTCTGCTTGATAAGCGTGGACATCATAGTGTCCATTCTTGTAGTTCTGTCCAAAATGCTCCACATGCCCCCCGCCATGAATCTGGTTCAGAGCTAGCAGGTCTATATGTCGGAACATCCGCTCTCCCTCCATGTACATTGGGTACAGCCTGGAAAGCTTGTGTCAAGTGTTCTTCCCAACCATCCCTCACAGTCTGGCCTTGGTATCAGCATGCCCTTTGGCAGGAACATGGTTCCTAGCCGGTGGGGGAATATAAGGTTGGACTTGCCGTTCAGGCATGACCCTTACATCATTTCCATTAGACCCGGCCGGAAAGGCCAGTGCCTCAATCCTTGGCGTATTGCCATTGGGTATGGCATGATAGACCTGCACCCGTTGTTCCTCCTGGCTATTAGTCGGCCTTGCGCCATTCGACGTAGCTTAGGTTGTCTGCACCTGTTGGCGTAGCAATTTCAAAATTCTTTGCAACATTTGCTACTGGGTCTCCTGGAATGTTTTCATCTTCCGGTGATTCTCACTCAGCTCTTGGGATAGTTCATGGATCGAATCCTTGGCGGACATCAATGTCGTGTTCAGAGCCTTTCCGGTCTCCCTTTCATTTCTGTCTTTTTTCAACACGTTTCGGCTGCTAACATCGCCGTGGATGTCGAGTTCCTGATTTTTTTGAGTGATTCTGAACCATTTCCTCAGTCAAAAAATATGTCCTATCGGGCGTGCCAAAAGATATGTTGGTATAAAACACAATAATCAGTCATCTCCTAGTGCGCTAGAGTGCCACTTCAAACTTATAACAGTTCAAAGAAAAGAAAATATGCGCAATTGAATCAAACTTAATCAAACGATTGTATTAATTATGGAAAACAAAATAATTAAAGGTTACAAATGCTTTCGAGATCAAAAGACTTTTAAATAAAATTTTAAACTAAGAACAACTAAGAACACTTAACTACTCGAAGTAAATTCTAACGAGAATAAACTAAGTAATCTATGTTGTAGTTGTGTGTTGATGCAATGATTCTTTTAAAAGCTAGTGAAGCTTTATTATATAAGAGAAAAATTTCCAAAATGCTTCATGCGCTTCTGATGTGGGACTTTTTCATTTCCAATTTCAATACCACCCACTTAATGCATTCTTTTTTCCAAGCGATGTGGGACAATTATAAATTTTCAATATTCAACAATAATATTTGATTATATCAAATATTACATTAAATAAATCCAAATTATATTTATTGTACAAACACTGACTTTTGATTGGATCATTAGCAAATCATAATAAAAACCATAAAAATGATCTTTATTTTTCAGCCTCAGTTTGTGACCAAACTGTCAGCGTTCTCTTCATCTCGGTGTGGGAATCAAATTTCTACATTCAACACTTTATTCAAAATTGGACACTCAGCAACAAAATATACATGGACAAAAATTCAAAATTGGTCAAAAATGGAAGTTTTACAGAAACACACAAATATATTACATTTCATTTAAAAAACATTTTGCACTAGTACCAGAATGGTTACTGAATCTTTCGAACAAGGTTTAAATGTTCAAAATGATTGAGTCTCGTATAAATAAAAATGATAATGGAAACTAAAAATACAAATTCAACATTTTCAATTTTTATAAAATTTTAAAAAACATTTTTTAAAAAATTTCAAAATAAAATGTTTACCAAATGTAATTTCATTTCAAGTTTATTAAAAAATCAAAAACGGAAAACAAAAAATACTGTTAATAAAATAAAAAAAACACGAAATAAATTCCGCAGGCTGTTTGCTTTATTCTCAAAATTAAAGGTTAATTTCAACTGCAGCTCATGAAATTTTATTTAAATTAAATTGAGTATTTTAGATTTATGACAATATATATGTAGCCTCTGTAAACATATGCAATTACTATTATACTATTGATTTGAAGTGTATATTATTTTTTCAATAATGATTAGATAATTATACGATAGTAATTGCATATGCTATTTGTACGGTTATAAATTTGAAATGTTAAATTTAATTTAAATCAAACTTAGAGTTTGATTTAATTTAATATAGTTGAGATTAATCTCAAAATTAATAGTTTTTGTTAATTACACATGAGGATGTAGACCATGTGGTAGGAATCAACTCGTCTATCATACATGCTTGTAAGAGTTGCGGGTTCGAGTCTTGATAGTCTCATATAACTAATGTATTTTTCTCTTTTACTACCACACGAAAAGGTGAAAGATTCTAGCGATATAGGCCGGTAGCAGATTTCCATACAAAAACTCCTGGTCTTGACATTTTCATTAAATTTCTCTTGAGCTCATAACCTTATTACGTATAAACTCTTTTTTCTCAAAAAAAAAAAATTTGTTAATTCTTTAATTTCTTTTCATAAAAAATTAATCTAAATAGACAGTTTTTTATTTTTTTTATGAATTACAGTTAGATGTGGGGACAACCACCGTGCCGACCAGAACATTTTATTTTTTTATTTTTTGTCGGAAAGGTTGAAAGCGTCAAAACTGAAAAGATATTTTTGTCAAACAAGCAAAAACAAGACACGTGGTGGAGTTGACCATATATCTCTCTAATATAATATACCAAGTTTAATCCCCGCACCGAATCACCACCACCACCAGCCTCTAGTGGCTTCGGGGCTAAGCCCACCTGACGCTCGGCACAGACTCCCAAGCAAACCAACCATAACCATGACCATCACTTCCTCTGCTACTATTTGTAGCCGTCCTCCTCTTCTATTGAATTCCTATTTTGTCCCTACTCCCATTTTTTTATCCATTTCAAACCTCTCTCTATCTCCACCACCACCACCACCTCATTTCCAGATTCTCTGCTGCTCTGCTCCTCCTTCTGGTACGCTCTCTTCCTTCTCTTCTCTTCTCTTCTGTCTTCTCTCTCTCTGTCTTCTGAATTTTCTTCTTCTTGTTCGTTGTTCGTTTTCAGTTGTCTGTTTGGCCGATTCGCTTCGTCTTGAAAACCGTTGCTTCTTCTTTCTTATTATTCTGCCTCTTGCTTTTTATGAATGTGTTTTCTTTTTGTGCTTGAATTGTGCTAGTTTCTCTTTTCATCGGAATGTGTTGGTTATACTGAGGTTTTGTAGATTTTGATTAGAATCTGATTGAGTTTGGACTTTTTGATCTGGTTTCTGTTGCATAAACTGAGTTTTGGATCGACTTTAACTTTCAGATAAATTTTTATAATTTTTTTTTTTCTGGGGATTTTTGAAATTCTTCAATGTACATCATGCGTGATGGATATTGTTTGAATGCACCTTTTTTTTTTTTTTTTCAAATGGGATGTTTCTTTTTATTTGTTGGACTGTCAAAGTTTAAGAGATCCATGAGTATACTGTACATCAGGCGTTGACGCTTTGTGCTTCTTCAATTGGCCAAAAGAAATCGTAGAATCGGAACTTCTGTTGTAAGCTTTTACCTCGTACGAGGCATTGGTGTGATGGTTTATTTCACATGTTTTTATTTTTTTATTTTTTTATTTTAGTTAGGGCAAAAGATTCTAGGATCATTTCTGACAAAAAAAGGTTCTCTAGTTAGCTTCCCCCACTAGATTCTATTTATAATCCTTTAGAAGCAGAAATCCTTTAAATAATGCTTTTCTTGCTGAGGACTTTTCTCTCTCTCTCTCTCTTTCCACCAATTCCTTGAAATTAAGACTTGAATATTCTGAATTAATAGGCAACGCCAATAGACTAAAAGGGATGGGTTTTTGTTACAAGATTTCCTTTCATGTTATTATTCTTTTTTTCTCATGGTTGGTTTCTGTTTTGATTCAGATATGGATACCACAGTTGGTCAAACTCTCTACCCGTTGCACCGATGTAAAACCCTCCATTTGGTTTGTGAAAAGTTTGTCCTTTACTTACTTTTTCATTCCCACGATTGTTGTAGCTTTTTCCCCTTAACATAAATTAGAATGTTAGAAGTGTACAGTTACCTGTTCTGAAATTACTATAGCTATTTGTCTTGAAGGCTGTTTTTGTGGTGTTTATTGTTTTTGATTTTTGTATTTGGAGACATTCTGAACTTAAATGTCCATAAATATAGGTAAGGCATGCTCAAGGGATTCACAACGTTGAAGGTGAAAAGAACCACGATGCCTATTTATCTTATGACCTTTTCGATGCGCACCTCACTCCTCTTGGCTGGAAGCAGGTAATGACTAATCATTGAAAATCTAATATTCTTCTCTCTCTCTCTCTCTCTCTCTCTCTCTCTCTCATTACATATATACATCTCTTTCAACTGACAAATTACTAAACATTTATATGTTATGCTGCATTCAAGTGAATTTTGCAAAGAGGCATCATAATACTGACTTACCTTTATATTGCTCTGACAGTGAAGCATTTTATGGTGAAGAATTTTGTAGGATTTGCACTAGGAGAATTTATGTTATAATTTCAATGTCTGTGTGCAGGCTTGCATGTGTATCAAATTTTTTTTCATGAGATTTGTTGCCCATGTTGTCATGGGCAACTGTGTACATAACGCAAGTAGCATTGTTACTGAGTAAATTTTAAATGCTGTATTAATAATTTGATATTGCCTTCATGTGGCAGCCTTGCGGGATATAACATGGCTACTGTCACCCATTTGACCAATTCTATTATATATATACATCCTCATGTTGCAATCTGGATTTTCTTCGCTGGTAAATTAAATATTTATGTGGAATGTTTTTGGTTTATCCTAATAGGTGGATAACTTACGCAAGCATGTTCAAGCAAGTGGAGTTTCCAAAAGAATTGATTTAGTTATCACTTCTCCTCTGTTAAGGTATTGTCCAATAGGAACTTAGATTTTTCTGCTATACATAATTTTACTCTCTATGAAGGTCTTGAATTTTCTACCTTTTTTTTCGCATTGTTGTTTTTTGTTTTACATGATCTAATATTCATTATTTATTGAAGTAGTTAATCTTAGCACTCATACATGGGAACTTGAATTGAATGTTTTACATGAACCATTTGGACTGGATCACATTTAGACATATTAGTTGACTGGAGAAGTGCATGTACTCGCTTGCAAGTGTAAAAGCTTAATGTACTAATATTATGATAGTAAGCAAATGACATTATATATATTTGTCAGAATCGAGGAACAATTATAACTGACTATTTGATGTTAGAGGACGGGATGTAGGCTTGTCTTGAATGTGATCATCATATAAAAATATCTAACTTTTTCCTATTCCTACATTTTCTTATTATGACAGCAAAACTTTAGCATATAATCATGTACAAACTTCATGTGATGCCAGACCACCAATTCATAACAACTTCTTATATACTTTAAGTCCATAGTATGCTAATTCTGGCTAGGGGTTGCAAAGTAGATAAGGATAACACTAGTAAAAACAGAGCCTATTGTTGAGATAGATTCAATTTGTGAGTTAATGGGATAATTTTGAAAATTATGCTTTAATGGGTTAAAATGGTTTGACAAGGAGATATTTGATCTACTCATCCACTAACATATTTGGAAGAAATGTATGAGTGAATGGGTAAAAATGTTTATACAGGTTTAGGATTAAATCTGGAAAATTGGATATTAGAGAAACAGTTAGATATTATCAAACTGCTAAACTCTAAATAACAATACGATTGCCTCTGTTTGAAAAACTCCCAGTTATTTCTGATTTTATGACATATTCCCTGTAGTAACTGCTGATCTTTGTCTGGAAACCTCCTTTCCCTTTATTGGTCATTTCACTGTTATTTCTAAGATTAATATTTTCTCCCATCAGTGGCAGTGACTAAATATTACCCCTCAGTTGAGTTGGTCAGCTGCATTAATTGAGTTATCGTAGGGGACATTTTGCCTGTGGTCAATACCTGTTGGTGATTCAAAGGGGAATGGTATTTGGAAAATATCTTTAGTTGAATCTTACTTTAATGACTTAAAAAATTTGGAAAATATCTTAGTTGGATCTTACTTTAATGACTTAAAACCGAATCTACAAGTTTGTGAGGGAGGTGAAGTTGGAATGTTAAGAAAAGATATTGAATGGTCTGTTTTGTATGAATTCTTCAAATAACTTATCAGGTTTTGAACCATTGGCATGGTTCATTTGGACATGTTATTATGCATAATTCCATTTACCTTGATTAGATATTTTGCTCGCATTTCCTCTGCATCTTTTCTAAGAAAATCAAGGTTATGCTTCTTACATTTTTATTGTTGTTTATCTATTATCTGCCCTAATATTTCAAACTAGTTTCTGAGGAGTGTGGGGATTTCATACTTGCTGTCTCTTCTAAAAGTTAGAATTTTGAATGCACTTTGTTTGTAAAGAAATAACTGTTGTGGTTCTTGATATGTTCTGCCGTTAAGTAAGTTTTAATTTATTTATGTAATTTTCTATTTCAATTTTCTCAATAACTTGCATTATTTGCTAAACCTGCAACTCTGATTGATCACCAATAATTGTGTTCTAGGACCATCCAAACAGCAGTTGGAGTTTTTGGTGGTGAAGCTTACACAGATGGCATAGAAGTACCTCCTCTCATGGTGGAAAATGCAGGGAACAGTGACCATTCTGCAATTTCAAGTCTGAATTGTCCACCTTTTGTAGCTATAGAACTTTGTAGAGAACATTTGGTATGTTTCATGAAGTCTGTTTAGAATGTTTGTTTGAAAACAAGGAAAACACTGACATGCATATGAGAGAATATTATTTTTGTACTTTAATAAAAAATAAGCAAGAAAAGAAAATAGATATGTCTGATGTTACGAAAGTACTCTACTTATGAAGTATAACTTTCCAACACAGTGAGAATGGATTATTGCCCATCGACTGAAATTAGGAAGAGAAATTAGTAGTTTTGATGCCCGCTTGTCAGAAACAAGTATTATCTATCAGGTAGTTGTTAGTATTAAGATGGGCATTGACCAAATAGCATGCTGATGCTTTAACACCTAGTGCTGGTGGTATATCAAAAACACATAAATTAGTTTTCACAAAAAGTTCTATTATCATAATCCACTTTAGATATGGCTGCTTCAAGAGAAATAAAATCTTGCAACTAGAAATATTATATGCATCCAATTGTTTTAGTCATTAGCTTCTGCTGTTGCAATGGCAGTCTTTTCTTCTGTTGGTTTATATAACATAGAAACTGGCTAGATAGATGGACTTGACAAGTCTTTAGGGTGATCACATTTGAAGCGTGGAATTTTTTGAGCCAAAGATTTCTACTTACTAGGTTGTCTAGTAGCCATACTCTGTTTTTCCAACATGGATATGGCAACGTCAAACATAGACCTCGAGAGTCGAGAGCCAGGAATACAATCTTCATTTTCTTTCTTCTGTCATGAATGCAGCATGGGTGTTGGATAGTCAGATAGCCATATTTATTTCACAAGGAAAAATGATCTGAATCTTTTAAGAAGTTACATATTCTTTTTCACTGGACAAAAGATTTGTAAGGGTGCCAATAGGATTTGAATACAATACTAGATAATCAACCGGAGTTTTGATGTACACTATTATCATGTTAAGCAATTAGGATTTAAGCCTTACTTTATAAATTAAGCTAATATCAAAGGCATTTAGTAGAAATAAAAAGGCACTTATTTTTATCTACCCATATACCAGACTTGTAATCTGATTTTGTAGTTGATAGGTGTAAATTTATTGTGATATTTAATATACATATCTTTGATGTGTTGTTATCGAACTTCATGACAATTTCTCTTGAGTAAGTGAAAAACAAGAAACTAGTGATAAAGTTCCCCTATTCCCTCTCAATTACCACCCTTGCTCCTCGAGTCTTGTTATTGACCAACAGTTAATCGTTTGCCTGTTTGTTTCTTTTATGTAGGGAGTTCATCCATGTGATAAGAGAAGAAACATTAATGAGTACAGGCCCCTCTTTCCTGCAATTGATTTTTCACTGGCAAGTAATTATCTTCATTGATATTTGTAATGCTGATAACCAGTCAGTTTTCTTCTCACTTTTATCTTTGGTTAGTTGTCTGCAGTACAACTTATGTTAAAGAAATTTATTCTTTGTTTGAAAATTGTTTAGATAGAAAGTGATGATGACATTTTGTGGACGCCTGATGTTAGAGAGAAGAATGAAGATGTCGCAGCTAGGGGACAAAAATTTTTGAACTGGTGATCATCTACTCTGTATAGTTCATTTAATTTAATTTGAACAACCTTTCTATATTCCTTATAATCATAAGGACAACATAAAGTGAAAACAAAGCCAATGCCTCAAGTGTTTAACCCAGTTCAACTAATTTTTATTTTTATTTCAATATTTTGATTTGGATGCATAACCTCTTTCTTTCCTAACTACTTGGGACTCTGTACATGAGTTATGAATTACCCAAATAAAAAAAAACTTACTTGGGACTCCTGTACATGAGTTATGATTTGCTAAGGAGTAATTGTCAAACCCATATCTCCATTATATATTGAATAAATAAATATTTCCTCATTATTGTTCATTTTCTTTTTTGCTACCCTTTTCTCTTTTGCTCAATCAACTTAAAAAAATCATATCACTCTATTTTGCATCGGTGATCTCTATCTCTCTCTCTCTTTTTTTCTTTTCTCTTGTTTAAAAAAAATTAAATAAAATATGAAGCACCGGTGTTCTGTTGTACAGTAGTTTTTGGGGGCTAAAACATTAAACTTGAGTAAGCAAAACTGGAATTGGATTAGACTAAGATTTTTTATATAGAAGTTGAAGCAGTATTTACTTAATCTCGTCTTCTTAAGATTTCATTTCTGTTTTGTTATCTTAATCGCCATCAAGCCAAAGCTGTATATGTGTCAAGCTGCATGCTGTCCTATCATAAAAACGTTTGGTTTCTTTGTGTTGATTTTCCATCATGCGTAATGCTTCTTTTATTGTTTGGGAGTGAAATTGAACGTATTTTATTCAGATTTTCTAAGAGATCATTTTCTTTCTAAAATTGAAAAGGCATAGTAACTTCGTTAATAAAAAAAGTTTGATATCTAATATGAAAGGGGACAATTTTATCTCCTGTGATTAGATAGATTCTTTCAACTCGCCTTTGATGAATACTACCTAGTACCTAGTTAGGCTTGTCCATGACAGATTTCTACATACACATAATAAACCAAATACAGCTTAAATCACACTTATCTCATGCTTCCTTTACTATGTCAAATTTCAACTTAGATTATAATAGCAAATCAATTCATCTTATACCACACTTGTCACATTTTTCTTTTGCCTATTCTCAAATTTATGTCTTCAGTTTGCTGGAATAACTAATTTTATAGGACATGTAAACTCTTTTGAGTCAGAGATTGTAATGATTAATTCCTTGGAATGGTTATTAAAGTCGTTGCCTGCATTTTTGTTCTTAACTGGATCCAGCCTAGAGGCACCTTTGACAATAAAGGAGCTCTGACAAGTCTTTGTGATTATCACTTCAATTGATCAGGTTGTGGACACGCAAAGAGAAGGAGATCGCAGTTGTTACACACAGTGGATTCTTGTATCATACCTTAAGTTCTTTTGGCAATGATTGTCATCCTACAGTGAAGAGTGAAATATGCACACAGTGAGTATAGTAAATTACTTCTTAAAATGTAGTTTATGTAAAAGAAGAAAATATCTTTTTTTTTTAAAGTAACTGATGATTCTTTGCTGCAATTCTGAACTATGTTTCAAATCTGCTCTGTTTTCTGAATTTCTTTTCTCCATTTTGCTCGTGTATTTTATTAATATAATGTGTATTTTATTTTTTTATTTATATTTTTGAGTGCATGTGTGTGTTTTATAAATGCCCTTTTATTGTGCTTTCTCTGATATTATGTTGCAAAAATTGAGGAAAAAAATTAACAAAATAAAGGAGAGAGCGAGTAGATCATACTCTCAAGGAGGGGTCTCAACATATTTATAGTTTAGGTTCAATCCAACAATACCCCTTGTAAGTAGAATATAGTAGTGTTAAAACTCTGTTGTGTTAGCTTGATATACATAACTGCACCTGCTTTAGCTTGATATACATAACTGCACCTGCATCTTTGTAGTTTAAGCTTTAGGAATTGATAACATGAACACAATCTTAATACCCACTTATCAAAACTACTCTGTTTAGTTTAGGAGAAAGGAAAATGGAAAGGAACATTTACTTTTATTTTCTGACTATTATTTATTCAAGCGAGGCACCTCGGATGGAACACTCTCCTTGTGTTTTATCGGATACAACTTTCCCCTACATTTTTTCATACTGGGTTCAGGCAGCAAGTTCAATTTATTAGATCTTATAATTTTAATTAGTTGGTAACTTCTAAGTTCTACCGAATCATTAACACACACACAGAGTAACTTCTCAGGCAAACTTGGTTCTAACATTGCTTAAGATGGAGATGTTTATAACCATTTCAACCCATACAACATGCCATTTATTCATTCAAGATTTCTTTCTTAGATCTTTATTCTTTACACTAAGAATAAGAATATTATCTGTTGTTGCAGCTTTGCCAATTGCGAGCTTCGTTCAGTTGTAATTGTTGATAGGAGGTGAGCATTTATTTTTCTTTTTTCTTTTTTTCTTTTTTCAAAATCTTGAGATGAGTTAGTTTTCATGCAGAAGATTCATTTTGTGATTTTCTTTCTGCAGTTTGATGGGGTCTGATTCCTCAACTACTAATTATCCTGGAAAAATTCCGCATGGGCTTGATCTTCCAAGCGTTGTTGCGGATGAGAAGCATCCAAAGAAGAGTGCACACAAGTAAAGAGTCTTGATCCAATACATATAATGATTTTTTCTCAAACCCTTGGTGCTTACTCATGTTACCTGTGTAATGAATGGTTCAGGGTTTGTTGAAGAGAAGATGAAATTTAGATAGATTTGTCTTTAGTCAATCATGCTTGAAGAAAAGTTTATTATTATTATTTTTTAGCTTAACAGTTGTGGAATGCAATTTGAAGAGAACTTATAGTTGTTGAAATGTGAAGCCTGTTAAAAAGAATTTTAGGGTCCAATTCTTTTTAGAGGTCATTAAACTCATTATTAGTTGAAGTTTAGGTGGTGGCTCTGGAAAATTTGAAGGCTTCGTGAATAGGTTGCAATGAACCAACAAATTACTGAACAAGACCATACTGTCTGGTTTAAGTTTTATAATAAACTTGCAACTTTTGAAATTATTTATTGTTGTTTTTGAGTATAGTATATATAACCTGTGCCAACCCAAAGCAGCTTTTATCCAAAAAAAGAAAAAAAAAGAAAAAGAAAAACCTGTAGGAGCTTTTGGCTTGATGAATTATCATAGGAACACTGAACTAGATTGACGATATATCAAATTTTTATATCATGGTGGTACTGGTACATTGTTGGGTTGGGTAGGATTGAGTTGAATTTTTCTTTGTTACGTTTCAATTTTATTTTAGTTCAACTTTTGACCATTCTAGTAAAAATATTGATTGTACTATAATTTTACTATCATTTTTGGATCAATAAAAAATTAGAGGTCATGACGTATAAAATATAGGATAAAATTAGTCACTAATTTTTTTTCACAAATATTGTTGAACAATCAAACTAAAACTATATAAAGTTAACTTAGCCCAATGGTATTGCCCCTTTCTTTTTTTGGTAAATCTAATGGTATTTCCCCTTGCACGTATGATATCGTGCATTCGTCCCATTTCTCTTTGGTTTATTACTTATTGCAACCCATTAAAAAAAATCAAATTAAAATTAGTCCCTCTTTATTATTTACCCCTAAAACAAAAAACAAAAAATAAAATTATGCTCATGAATATTTAAAAGTGTAGAATGGATTGTGCCATACTTGTTTGGTCCATTTAAAAGTCAATATGTTCGTGTATGACCTATTATAGACTCATGCCATGTTAGACAAGGTCCATTACGTGTTTCATACTAGACATGACACAACTTATAATGTGTAGTGCTCATGCTGTGCTCAATTTAACATGTCATGCTTGTGGAGCCTGCCCATTTTTACACCTCTATAGAATATCTAACATAAATTTACAACAAAAATTTCAACAAAAATTTAACCAAACTAAAGTTTTATCTAACATAAATTTACAATAAAAATATTCAACAAAAATTTAATCAAACTAAATTTTAAATAATATTTTGTGACAATACAATTTAATTTTTATTATTTTTTAGATACACATACATTGATATGTTAATATATGAGTAATGCTAGAGATATTTTTTAGTCTACTAATATTCTACAAAGTATATATGTCATTATTTTATTTTATTAGTTATCATATTAATATAACTTAGATATAGATAAGTAAAGTTTTGAATGAATAAATGTAATTAAATATATACCAATCAAATAATGACAAGTGTATACTTTTTAAATATAGTGATAGATTAGATGAAACTTTTAATATTATTTTTAATATATTTGTTTTGTCAAATATAAAAAAAAAATGAAAATTATATTATGGTCCCTCAATATTAATGAAAGAAACCACATTGATTATAAACTCAATTATGTCAAACACATCGATCAATAATGGAATGACCCATAAGGTGGTAAGGAGGATGTATTGTCCTAAACAAATATAAAAAATAGGTTAGAATTATCAAATTTGTTTATCAAGCTGTATTATCTTATTGGATTTATTCTCTGTACGTTTAGGTTAGGAAAATATTATTTGTCATTATTATGGCCATCTATATGATATATAACTTTTTAAATAGTTATCCAAAAATATTAACTATTCCATTTTAATTTTTTTTATATAACAAATCAATACATGATTAAATATAGTCAATTAGCAATTACCATATCATCCCACTGATAATCATCATTACCTTAACAAATAGCAAAATTCTTTAGATTATATTTATTTGTTAACTATTATTACCATCATTAAATTAGTATCCAAAATTTAATAAACAAATGTAATGCTCATAGCATTTTTCTAAAAATAACTTCAATACACTAAACCAAAAAAAGTAAAACTTAAGTAAAAAATAAAAATACATAAACTATTGGCTACTAAGAAACCACTAAAATTTCCTTTTATCAGTGTTTTCTATCAAGATCATAAGGATTTTATAAAGAATGCTAGAGTAACATATTAAATTCTGCTCTCCGATGATTGAAAATAAAATGGATTAATGCAGGATTGCTTGTGATGACTAAAATCCAACAAGTGAACATTTCAACACTAAAAAGGAAACACGAATACTGTCAAACCTCAAACAATTTTAAAAAACTACACAAAATTTATCATTCTTTTTTGCTGAGGCTTGATGAACTATGATCCCCTAACAGCAAGGAGAGTAAACCCTACTATGATTGAAAGAACCAGGAAGAAAGCAGCCAGTATGATGTTGACATTAGCAAACTTCATAACTTTCCCGTTACTATTCTCCCTCGAGGTCTTTTTGTAAAGTCTTCTCTGAGGAAGAGCCAGCTGCTGAACAGAGGGGCACTGCCATATCCCAAAATGATTTAGTGATCACAGGAGGAGATTCTACTTCTGGTTCCAAAATTGTTGAGACATCAAACTTATCTTCCATAGACAACAACTCGACAAAATGATCTTTTAGCACCTAACAAAGCATGAGAAGTGCAAATGAGAGTGATTATGAGAGTTCCACTCTACATAACATTGCTGCAAGTCAAGTCTTAGTTCAATAAGTAAAAGAATTTTCAAAGACTTATATTGAAATCGTCAGCTCATACTTCATAAATTTTACTTAAGAACCAAAACAGCATCATTATCCATTCCATTATGAAAAAAAAAAAAAAAAAAAAAAAAAAAAAAAAAAAACTAATAAGTCAAAAAGATTGTCTGATCCAATGTAATAGACAACACATAAGGGAAAAATGCAACTCCATGATCGTACATCCGATCAGAAAACACGTACCTGACTATCCACCCATGGGGCACAACTAGACCTGTATGATATTCATCCTTCTAGTGTAATAACAACTATTTGCATATATTTTCTACCAAAATAAAACTAAGCCCACCTGACGCTCGGCACAGACTCCCAAGCAAACCAACCATAACCATGACCATGACCATCACTTCCTCTGCTACTATTTGTAGCCGTCCTCCTCTTTTATTGAATTCCTATTTTGTCCCTACTCCCATTTTGTTATCCATTTCAAACCTCTTTCTATCTCCACCACCGCCTCATTTCCTGATTCTCTGCTCCTCCTTCTGGTACGCTCTCTTCCTTCTCTTCTCTTCAGTCTTCTGAATTTTCTTCTTCTTGTTCGTTGTTCGTTTTCCGTTGTCTGTTTGGCCGATTCGCTTCTTCTTGAAAACCGTTGCTTCTTCTTTCTTATTATTCTGCCTCTTGCTTTTTATGAATGTGTTTTCTTTTTGTGCTTGAATTGTGCTTGTTTCTCTTTTCATCGGAATTTGTTGGTTGTACTGAGGTTTTGTAGATTTTGATTAGAATCTGATTGAGTTTGGACTTTTTGATCTGGTTTCTGTTGCATAAACTGAGATTTGGATCGACTTTAACTTTCAGATAAATTTTTATAATTTTTTTATCTGGGGATTTTTGAAATTCTTCAATGTACATCATGCGTGATGGATATTGTTTGAATGCACCTTTTTTTTTTTTTTTTTTNTTTCAAATGGGATGTTTCTTTTTATTTGTTGGACTGTCAAAGTTTAAGAGATCCATGAGTATACTGTACATCAGGCGTTGACGCTTTGTGCTTCTTCAATTGGCCAAAAGAATTCGTAGAATCGGAACTTCTGTTGTAAGCTTTTACCTCGTACGAGGCATTGGTGTGATGGTTAATTTCACATGTTTTTATTTTTTTATTTTAGTTAGGGCAAAAGATTCTAGGATCATTTCTGACAAAAAAAAGGTTATCTAGTTAGCTTCTGATACTAGATTTGCATTTCCAATGAAAAGTTATGAACTGTGCTATAGAAATAGATTCTGTCTAAATTTAAATAGCATAAATACATATTCAATTTAAAAATTATTTTTCAACGATAATGTGCATAAATATTTTTTTATAAATATTAATTAATTATATATTTTATTAAATATTTTTAATTTTTGAATAAATTAAATTTTAAAGTAAATTTTACTTTTTAAAAATCTTGCAATATCTGGCAGAGTCTCCAGAAGTAGATATTGTTTTTGACAATGTATAGGTCATGTCTGCTTGACATTCATTTTAGAAATTACTATTAAAATGTATTTTTTCAAAATAATATTTATATTTACTTAGCTGGCATGTTAATTTTAGCAATTTATAATATTTTATTAGAGATGCTCTGATCTTTTAAGACGCATAAATCCTTTAAATAATGCTTTTATTGCTGAGGACTTTTCTCTCTCTCTCTCTCTCCACCAATTCCTTGAAATTAAGACTTGAATATTCTGAATTAATAGGCAACGCCAATAGGCTAGAAGGGGTGGGTTTTTGTTACAAGATTTCCTTTCATGTTATTATTCTTTTTTTCTCATATTTGGTTTCTGTTTTGATTCAAATATGGATACCACAGTTGGTCAAACTCTCTACCCGTTGCACCGATGTAAAACCCTCCATTTGGTTTGTGAAAAGTTTGTCCTTTACTTACTTTTTCATTCCCACGATTGTTGTAGCTTTTTCCCCTTAACATAAATTAGAATGTTAGAAGTGTACAGTTACCTGTTCTGAAATTACTATAACTATTTGTCTTGAAGGCTGTTTTTGTGGTGTTTATTGTTTATGATTTTTATATTTGGAGACATTCTGAACTTAAATGACCATAAATATAGGTAAGGCATGCTCAAGGGATTCACAACGTCGAAGGCGAAAAGAACCACGATGCGTATTTATCTTATGACCTTTTCGATGCGCACCTCACTCCTCTTGGCTGGAAGCAGGTAATGACTAATCATTGATAATCTAATATTCTTTTTTCTCTCTCTCTCTCTCTCTCTCATTACATATATACATCTCTTTCAACTTAACAACTTACTAAATATTTATATGTTATGCTGCATTCAAGTGAATTTTACAAAGAGGCATCATAATACTGACTTACCTTCATCTTGCTCTGACAGTGAAGCATTTTATGGTGAAGAATTTTGTAGGATTTGCACTAGGAGAATTTATGTTATAATTTCAATGTCTGTGTGCAGGCTTGCATATGTATCAAATTTTTTTTCATTAGATTTGTTGCCCATGTTGTCATGGGCAACTGTGTACATAACGCAAGTAGCATTGTTACTAAGTAAATTTTAAATGCTGTATTAATAATTTGATATTGCCTTCATGTGGCAGCCTTGCGGGGTATAACATGGCTACTGTCACCCATTTGACCAATTCTATTATATATATACATCCTCATGTTGGAATCTGGATTTTCTTCGCTGGTAAATTAAATATTTATGTGGAATGTTTTTGGTTTATCCTAATAGGTGGATAATTTACGCAAGCATGTTCAAGCAAGTGGAGTTTCCAAAAGAATTGATTTAGTCATCACTTCTCCTCTGTTAAGGTATTGTCCAATAGGAACTTAGATTTTTCTGCTATACATAATTTTACTCTCTATGAAGGTCTTGAATTTTCTACCTTTTTTTTAGCATTGTTGTTTTTTGTTTACATGATCTAATATTCATTATTTATTGAAGAAGTTAACTTGTCACTCATACTTGGGAACTTGAATTGAATGTTTTACATGAACCATTTGGACTGGATCACATTTAGAAATATTAGTTGGCTGGAGAAGTGCATGTACTCGCTTGTAAGTGTAAAAGCTTAATGCACTAATTTTATGATAGTAAGCAAATGATATTATATATATTTGTCAGAAGCTAGGGACATTTATAACTGACTATTTGATGTTAGAGGACGGGATGTAGGCTTGTTTTGAATGTGATCATCATATAAAAATATCTAACTTTTTCCTATTCTTACATTTTCTTATTATGACAGCAAAACTTTAGGATATAATCATGTTTAAACTTCATGTGATGCCAGATCACCAATTCATAACAACTTCTTATATACTTTAAGCCCATAGTATGCTAATTCTGGCTAGGGGTTGCAAAGTAGATAAGGATAACACTAGTATAAACAGAGCCTATAGCTGAGATAGATTCAGTTTGTGAGTTAATGGGATAATTTTGAAAATTATGCTTTAATGGGTTAAAATTGTTTGACAATGAGATATTTGAACTACTCATCCACTAACATATTTGGAAGAAATGTATGAGTCAACGGGTCAAAATGTTTGAACAGGTTTAGGATTATCTCTGGAAAATTGGACATTAGAGAAACAGATAGAAATTATCAAACTACTAAACACTAAATAACAATACGATTGCCTCTGTTTTAGAAACTCTCAGTTATTTCTGATTTTATGACGTATTCCCTGTAATAACTGCTGATCTTTGTCTCTAAACCTCCTTTCCCTTTATTGGTCTTTTCACTGTTATTTCTAAGATTAATATTTTCTCCCATCAGTGGCGACTAAATATTACCTCTCAGTTGAGTTGGTCAGCTGCATTAATTGAGTTATCGTAAGGGAAATTTTGCCTGTGGTCAATACCTGTTGGTGATTCAAATGGGATTGGTATTTGGAAAATATCTTTAGTTGAATCTTACATTAATGACTTAAAAAATTTGGAAAATATCTTTAGTTGGATCTTACTTTAATGACTTAAAACCGAATCTACCACTTTGTGAGGGATGTGGAGTCGGAATGTTAAGAAAAGATATTGGATGATCTGTTTTGTATGAATTCTTCGAATAAGTTATCAGGTTTTGAACCATTGGCATGGTTCATTTGGACATGTTATTATGCATAATTCCATTTACCTTGATTAGATATTTTGCTCGCATTTCCTCTCCATCTTTTCTAAGAAAATCAAGGTTATGCTTCTTACATTTTTATTGTTGTTTATCTATTATCTGCCCTAATATTTCAAACTAGTTTCTGAGGAGTGTGGGGATTTCATACTTACTGTCGCTTCTAAAGTTAGAATTTTGAATGCAATTTGTTTGTAAAGAAATAACTGTTGTGGTTCTTGATATGTTCTGCCATTAAGTAAGCTTTAATTTATTTATGTAATTTGTTATTTCAATTTTCCCAATAACTTGCATTATTTGCTAAACCTGCAACGCTGGTTGATCACCAATAATTGTGTTCTAGGACCATCCAAACAGCAGTTGGAGTTTTTGGTGGTGAAGCTTACACAGATGGCATAGAAGTACCTCCTCTCATGGTGGAAAATGCAGGGAACAGTGACCATTCTGCAATTTCAAGTCTGAATTGTCCACCTTTTGTAGCTATAGAACTTTGTAGAGAACATTTGGTATGTTTCATAAAGTCTTTTTAGAATGTTTGTTTGAAAACAAGGAAAACACTGACACGCATATGAGAGAATATTATTTTTGTACTTTAATAAAAAAAAAATAGCAAGAAAAGAAAATAGATATGTCTGATGTTACTAAAGTACTCTACTTAAAAAGTATAACTTTCCAACACAGTGAGAATGGATTATTGCCCATCGACTGAAATTAGGAAGAGAAATTAGTAGTTTTGATGCCTGCTTGTCAGAAACAAGCATTATCTATCAGGTAGTGGTTAGCATTAAGATGGGCATTGACCAAATAGCTTGCTGATGCTTTAACACCTAGTGCTGGTGGTATATCAAAAACACATAAATTAGTTTTCACAAAAAGTTCTATTATCATAATCCACTTTAGATATGGCTGCTTCGAGAGAAATAAAATCTTGCAACTAGAAATATTATATGCATCCAATTGTCTTAGTCATTAGCTTGTGCTGTTGCAATGGCAGTCTTTTCTTCTGTTGGTTTATATAACATAGAAACTGGCTACATAGATGGACTTGACAAGTCTTTAGGGTGGTCACGTTTGAAGCGTGGAATTTTTTTAGCCAAAGATTTCTACTTACTAGGTTGTCTAGTAGCCATACTCTGTTTTTCGAACATGGATTTGGCAACGTCAAACCTATACCTCGAGAGTCGAGAGCCAGGATTACAATCTTCATTTTCTTTCTTCTGTCATGAATGCAGCATGGGTGTTGGATAGTCACGTAGCCATATTTATTTCATAAGGAAAAATGATCTGAATCTTATAAGAAGTTACATATTCAATTTCACTAGACAAAAGATTTGTAAGGGTGCCAATAGGATTTGAATACGATACTAGATAATCAACCGGAGTTTTGATGTACACTATTATGATGTTAAGCAATTAGGACCTAAGCCTGACTATATAAATTAAGCTAACACTAAAGGCATTTAGTAGAAACAAAAAAGCACTTATTTCTAGCTACCCATGCACCAGACTTGTAATCTGATTTAATAGTTGATAGGTGTTGACTAATAGATATGTTTTCCTTATTTAGGTTGATTTGATTACGATATTATTTCCTTGATTGTACAGTCTTACTTATAGGATTCCCCTAATTGTATAGTTTCCTTAGTTGACGTTATTTCTTTTGTGTATAAATAGGGGTCTTGTAACCATTGTAAAGCAAGATTGAGAAATACAATTTCTTTTCTTTTAAAAATCTTCATGGTATCAGAGCTATAGCTATTTTTTGGTAAAGTGTTTTCTCTTTAAGATTTTTTTTTTTTTTCCGCAAGAACTTGTGAGAAAACCATATTCAGATCTTCTTTGAAAGGTTTCATTTTTTTTCTCACCTCTCAACTGAAAAGAAAGCCCAGCCGTCGACAACACATCCGCTGGATTTTTTGTCGCTGGAAACTAACGCGAGTGATTCCACGCGCAGACGAAGCCTCTGATGTTCCGATCCACGCCCCAGCGCGTGAAAGCGCGTGAACAGTCCTTTCGTGGTCAAGGTCTTGCCTTCTGACCATCAAAGCAAGAGGATTTCAGGGATATGTTAATGGAGTAAGCACACGACCTAAACCTACTAATGCAAAATATAATCAGTGGGAGTCAAAAAATTCCCTTGTTATGTTATGGTTGATCAATTCTATGAGTCCCCAGATTGCTTGAGGATATTTATTGCTTGATACTGCTGCGAAGATCTGGGAAGCAGCGTCTCAAACTTGTTCTCAAATGGGCAATGATGCACAAATTTATGAACTTCGGAATAAAGTCCATGGCACAAAACAAGGTGAGATGACTATTTCACAATATTTTTCTGAACTAAGTGGTCTATGGTAGGAGATTGATTACTATCAGGATTTCCAAGCTGTTTGTCCTGCTGACGCTGTCAAGTTTCAGAAATTGGTGGACAAGGAACGTATATATAATTTCCTTGCCGGATTGAATATTGAATATGACCAGATAAGAGTTCAAGTACTGGGAAAAGAACCTTTGCCTCCTTTAAGGAAAACATATACTTATGTGCAGCAGGAAGAGAGTAGAAGAAGTGTCATGATATACACAGCTCCAGTAGAGAATTCCGGATTGGTTGTGAATGCCTCTCGTGAGCATAATAAGACCAACCATTACACATCTTCAAATAAAAATCATCTGCATTGTGATTATTGTGGAAAACCTAGACACACTAAAGAGATGTGCTGGAAATTGCATGGTTGACCAACTAGGGGACGTGGTGGAAAGCAGATGAATTTTTCGAGAGCACAAGCCAATCTATCTGAGACTGCAGAAGCACCTAAGGAGACAAACTCCAGTGAGATTTTTGCGGAAATCCAAAACCTTAAGCGTCTTCTGTCTAAGCTTGACTCTCCATTAACCTATGTTGCTTCCTCCTAGTTTGTGCAAACAGGTAATGCATTTCTTGCTAATCTTGATACTTGTTCATAGGTTATAGACTCTGGAGCAAACAAACACATGACAGGTTCTTCCAACAGTTATCATTCTTATTCTTCTTGCTCTAGAAAAGAAACTGTTCGTATTGCAGATGGATCTTTTACTCCTATATCTGGAACAGGTTCTGTTAACTGCACACCTAATATTCACTTATCTTCAGTTCTTCATGTACCCACTTTTCTTGTTAATCTTTTATCTGTTAGTTCATTTACCCAAGCGCTTGACTGTAAAATTGAATTTTTTCCAACCCATTGCGTATTTCAGGACTTGAAAACAGGGAAGAGGATTGGCACTGGTAGACTGCATGATGGCTTGTATCTCTTGGATGAGTGTGGTCGTAGCCTAGTACCTGGTACAAATCAAGCTTTGTTAGGTGATTTTGTTAGTGTCCATAAAGAAATCATTCAATGGTATAGAAGATTAGGACATCCATCCTTTTTTGTTTTAGAAAAACTTTATCCTAGTTTATTTAAAAAAGTTAAATTTGATTCTCTGTTTTGTGGTGGTTGTGAGTTTGCTAAACATAAAAAGAGCTTTTATCCTCCACATGATAATAAAAGCCTTGTTCCTTTTATGACTATTCACTCTGATGTATGGGGACCTACCTGAACTGTTTCATTATCTGGTTATAGATGGTTTGTGACCTTTATAGATTGTTGTACCCATTTAACTTGGGTTTACTTGTTGAAATCTAAAAGTGAAGTGTTTTCTTGTTTTCAACGCTTTCACAAAATGATTTGTACTCAATTTGATGCCAAGGTAAAATCTTAAGAACAGATAATGGTACAGAATATATGGCTGGTGGATTTTGTATATATTTGGAGTCTCATGGGATATTACACCAGACTAGTTGTGTTTATACTAGTGCTCAAAATGGTGTAACAGAACGGAAAAATAGGCATTTGTTGGAGGTAGCTCGATATTTAATGTTTACCATGAACCTTCCAAAACCTTATTGGGGTGATGCAATTCTGTTAGCAGCATATCTTATCAATCGAATGCCCCTCAAAGTTCTAGATTTTCAAAGTCCTTTAGAAGTTTTGCAAGGTAAAACATCTTATATTGTCCCTTTTAAGGTCTTTGGATGTGTTTGTTTTGTCCATTCCCAAAATGCGGGTAAATTAGATCCCAAAGCTATCAAGTGTGTGTTTGTTGGCTACTCTCCAACTCAAAAGCGATACAAATGTTATCATCCTCCTACTAGGAAGTATTTTATCAGTATGGATGTTACCTTTAGAGAGTCTGAGTCTTATTTTGGTCCATCCACCTTACCTCTTCAGGGGGAGAAGAGGTAGAAGAGGTAATGTCTAATCTTCCAATGTTTTTTAATGAGCCTATTCATATACTAGATGGCTCAAGTCAGGGGGAGCTCCGTAATGATGGGAGATTAAACAGGCCTGATTTAAAAACACTATCGGAAAGATAAAGCCATTGCACAGCCTCTACCGGGTCAAGAATCGTCTCTGAATTCAGTTCTTGAACAAGAAACATGTGGTGAGTGTCCTTTGCCTGATAATTCTGCCTCTAATTCAGACTTACCTATTGCTCTTAGAAAAGGTGTTAGATGTTGTACTCAATATCATTTATCTAACTTTGTTTCCTATGATTCATTGTCCTCCTCGTATAGAGCCTTTGTCGTGTCTGTTTCTTCTGTTTCTATTCCACAGGACTGGAAAGAGGCTTACCAAAAGCCAGAATGGAAGGGAGTAATGATTGAGGAGATGAAGGCTTTGGATAAAAATGGGGCTTGGGAACTTGTGGCTCCTCCCTCTGGAAAGAAACCAGTAGGATGCAAATGGGTGTTTACTGTAAAACACAAAGCTGATGGGTCCATTGATCGATACAAAGCTCGACTGGTGGCAAAAGACTTTACTCAGACTTATAGTGTAGACTACAAAGAGACATTCGCTCCGGTAGCTAAAATGAACACTATCAGAATTCTGCTGTCTTGTGCTGCTAATCTAGATTGGGATCTACAGCATTTTGATGTTAAAAATGCATTCTTACATGGAGATTTAGAAGAGGAAGTGTACATGGAGATTCCACTAGGATTCAATGATACAAACACACAAGGCAAGGTGTGTAGATTAAAAAAGGCCTTATATGGATTGAAGCAGTCTCCCAGAGCATGGTTTGGAAAAAGGAATCTTTATTTCTCAGAGGAAGTATATCCTGGATCTTCTAGAAGAAGCTGGTCTATTGGGATGCAAGCTGGCAGAATCTCCTATTGAGTCCAATCACAGACTACACGCAAAAGAATGTACATTAGTAGATTTGGGGAGATATCAAATAATGGTTGGAAAGCTGATTTATCTCTCACATACTAGACCAGACATTGCATATGCAGTTAGCATGGTTAGTCAATTCATGCATGATCCTCGTGAGTTGCATTGGCAGGCAGTTCTTCGCATCCTTCGTTATTTGAAATCTGCACCTGGAAATGGACTTTTGTTCTCCAAGCATGGGCATATTCAGATAGAAGCTTTTACAGATGCAGACTGGGCTGGATCTCTAGATGATAGGAGATCAACATCTGGTTATTGTACGTATGTGGGAGGAAACTTAGTCACATGGATAAGCAAGAAGCAGAGCGTGGTTGCTCGATCAAGTGCTGAAGCAGAATATAGGGCTATGGCTCAAGGGGTTTGTGAGCTTCTCTGGCTAAGGAAGTTATTAAGGGAACTGAAGTTATTAGGAAAGAACACTTTGTCTTTATTCTATGATAACAAAGCTACCATCAGTATAGCAGAAAATCCAGTTCAGCATGACCGAACAAAACATATAGAAATCGATTGTCATTTCATAAAGGAGAAGATAGAAGATGGATCTTTACACTTATCTTATGTGAGATCAGAAAACCAGCTTGCTGATGTATTTACTAAGGGACTTAGTGCCAGGTCTTTCCATACAATAGTTTTCAAGTTGGGTATGTGTGATATTCATGCAACAACCCAACTTGAGGGGAGTGTTGACTAATAGATATGTTTTCCTTATTTAGGTTGATTTGATTACGATATTATTTCTTTGATTGTATAGCCTTAATTATAGGATTCTCCTAATTGTATAGTTTCCTTAGTTGCCGTTATTTCTTTTGTGTATAAATAGAGGTCTTGTAACCATTGTAAAGCAAGATTGAGAAATACAATTTCTTTTCTCCTAAAAATCTTCAATAGGTGTAAATTTATTGTGATATTTAATATGCATATCTTTGATGTGTTGTTATCGTACTTCATTACAATTTTTCTTGAGTAAGTGAAAAACAAGAAACTAGTGATAAAGTTCCCCTATTCCCCCTCAATTACCACCCTTGCTCCTCTTGAGTCTTGTTATTAACCAATAGTTAATCGTTTGCCTGTTTGTTTCTTTAATGTAGGGAGTTCATCCATGTGATAAGAGAATAAACATTAATGAGTACAGGCCCCTATTTCCTGCAATTGATTTTTCACTGGCAAGTAATTATCTTCATTGATATTTGTAATGCTGATAACCAGTCAGTTTTCTTCTCACTTTTATCTTTGGTTAGTTGTCTGCAGTACAACTTATGTTAAAGAAAGTTATTCTTTGTTTGAAAATTGTTTAGATAGAAAGTGATGAGACGCCTGATGTTAGAGAGAAGAATGAAGACGATGCAGCTAGGGGACAAAAGTTTTTGAACTGGTGATCATCCACTTTGTATAGTTCATTTAATTTAATTTGAACAACCTTTCTATATTCCTTATAATCATAAGGACAACAAAAAGTGAAAACATAGCCATTGCCTCAAGTGTTTAACCCAGTTCAACTAATTCTTATTTCAATATTTCGATTTGGATGCATACCCTTTATCTTTCCTAACTACTTGGGACTCTGTACTTGAGTTATGAATTACCCAAAAACAAAAAAGAAAAAGAAACTTACTTGGGACTCCTGTACATGAGTTATGATTTGCTAAAGAGTAATTGTCAAACCCATATCTCCATTATATATTGAATAAATAAATATTTCCTCATTATTGTTCATGTTCTTTTTTGTTACCCTTTTCTCTTTTGCTCAATCAACCTTAAAAAATCATATCACTCTATTTTGCATCGGTGATCTCTATCTCTCTCTCTCTTTTTTTTCTTTTTCTTTTTTTTTTCTTTTAAAAAAAAAAGGAAATATGAAGCACCGGTGTTCTGTTGTACAGTAGTTTTTCTAGCTAAAACATTAAACTTATGTATGCAAAACTGGAATTGGATTAAACTAAGATTTTTTATATAGAAGTTGAAGCAGTATTTACTTAACCTCGTCTTCTTAAGATTTCATTTCTGTTTTGTTATCTTAATCACTGTTTGAGCCATGCAAAATTATTGGCTTCATGGATGAATCATAGGAAGAATGATTTTCTGTTAGGCCTAAAAGTTGGAAGAACGATCGTTGTTGGGCCATATTGATCATAGGAAGAACAATATATGTTGGTTCATCAGTTGGAACGCTGAAATCTGTCGTTCGGTATTTGTGTTGGGACGGATGAAGAGTTGGAAGGATGAAATTTGTTGTTCCGTGGTTTGTTGGAACAATAGAATTTGTTGTTCCGTGTTTCTGTTGGTCCGTTCGTTGGGACAATGGAATTTGTTGATTTGGATAATTGTTGGAACAGTGAGATTGTTTGGAAGAATTTAACTTGGAATAGAAGTCTAATTGCATTGGGTTTATTCTCTATTGGTGTATTGTTTTTCAGATAAGAGTTATATTCTAAGTGAAATTGTATTTGCCAAGAGTTTTATCCCTACTAGGATTCAAGATTGTCAAAGGCTATATAAGGTGATNGGAATTTGTTGATTTGGATAATTGTTGGAACAGTGAGATTGTTTGGAAGAATTTAACTTGGAATAGAAGTCTAATTGCATTGGGTTTATTCTCTATTGGTGTATTGTTTTTCAGATAAGAGTTATATTTTAAGTGAAATTGTATTTGCCAAGAGTTTTATTCCTACTAGGATTCAAGATTGTCAAAGGCTATATAAGGTGATCAAAATTCAGATTTTGGCTCTCTCTCGACACACACACAAACATTCAACTGCTCAAGCAAACAACTAGATTTTCTCTATAGAAATCAGCATTCAAGTTTTCAAGTTTTTAGAATTTCTTAGGCTTTCAAAATTGTTAAACTTTAATTTTGTTTAGCCTTTTCATTATTATTTTACTCCAATTTTATTTGTAAAGTCCTTTTAATTGTGAAGGCAATAAAAGAACTCATTGGAAATTAGTTCTCTATTTCTAAGCACAATCGTTTGTTAATTTCAGATTCGCGCATTATTTTTATTACTATTTTTCCTTTACATTATCATAATTTAAAGGTGGCGCGCTCATAGACGCTTAGGGACTGATTGTTGATCCAAAATCGTCAACAATCACCATCAAGCCAAAGCTGTATATGTGTCAAGCTGCATATTGTCCTATCATAAAAAAAGTTTGGTTTCTTTGTGTTGATTTTCCATCATGCGTAATGCTTCTTTTATTGTTTAGGAGTGAAATTGAATGCATTTTATTCAGATTTTCTAAGAGATCATTTTCTTTTGAAAGAATGAGGACTCACAAATTGAAAATGAATCCACAGAAGTGTGCTTTTGGGGTTTCAGCTGGAAATTTTTTGGGATTCTTGGTTCATCATAAAGGGATTGAAATTGATAAGAACAAGGTTCGAGCAATTATAGAAGCACAACCACCCAAGAACAAGAAAGAACTTCAAAGTTTGATTGGGAAGATTAATTTTCTAAGAAGATTCATTTCTAATACATCTGGAAAAATTCAACCTTTTTCGGCCTTACTAAAGTTGAAGGGCAAAGAAAAATTTAAGTGGGAGGATTGTCACCAAGAAGCATTTGACCGGATTAAGGACTACCTGACCAAACCTCCAGTCTTAATGCCTCCAAGGAAGAATACACCACTCAAGCTTTATATTTCAACTGCTGAAGGTTCAATTGGAGGTTTGTTGGCCCAAGATAATGAAGAAGGAAAAGAACAAGCCGTTTATTACTTGAGTCGGGTTCTCACAGTCAATGAGTTGAAATATTCATCCGTTGAAAAGCTGTGCCTAGCCTTGTACTTTGCAGCCACAAAGTTGAGACACTATATGCTACCAACCATAGTGTTCATTGTTTCTAGGACCGATCTCATTAAGTATATGCTTTCAAGGCCAATTTTACGAGGAAGAATTGGCAAATGGACTATCGGTCTGTCTGAATTTTCATTTCAGTATGTCGCTCAAAAAGCCGTGAAAGGTCAAGCTTTAGCTGATTTTTTGGCCGATTATCCCTGTCTGGATATAGAAGAAGAACGTGACCCAATGGAAGTAGCTTATATATCTCTTGTGCCATGGAAGTTGCGGTTTGATGGTTCAAGTACTCAAAATTCGGCTGGAGTAGGAATCATCTTAGAATCTCCAAAGGGATGGAAGACTCAGTTTTCGTTCCAATTAGATTTTGAATGTTCCAACAATCAGGCCGAGTATGAAGCTTTACTTATCGGCCTAGAAATTTTAAAAGAGATGGGGGTGTCAAACGTTGAGGTCATTGGAGACTCTCTGTTAGTATTGAAACAATTGTCTGGAGAATACCAATGCTTGAGTTTCGCTTTAGTCCCATATTATGCAGCGGCTGATCAACTTCTTAAAAACTTCGATGACGTTGTTCTTCAACATATACCGAGGGAGTTAAATGTTGAGGCTAATGAGATGGCCCAACTAGCTTCAGGTGTCCGCATTCCAGGGGAACTTAAAGAACGGATCATCAATATTAAAAAACGATATCTTCCTTCTTTATTCGAAAGAGGTATGCCTGGAGATATTTTTTGCATCCAAGTTACACAATCTTAATACCCACTTATCAAAACTACTCTGTTTAGTTTAGGAGAAATGGAAATGGAAAGGAACATTTACTTTTATTTTCTGACTATTATTTATTCAAGCGAGGCACCTCGGATGGAACACTCTCCTTGTGTTTTATCGGATACAACTTTCCCTTACATTTTTTCATACTGGGTTCAGGCAGCAGTAAGTTCAATTTATTGGATCTTATAATTTTAATTAGTTTGTAACTTCTACCGAATCATTCACACACACACAGAGTAACTTCTTAGGCAAACTTGGTTCTAACATTGCTTAAGATGGAGATGTTTATAACCATTTCAACCCATACAACATGCCATTTATTCATTCAAGATTTCTATCTTAGATCTTTATTCTTTACACTAAGAATAAGAATATTATCTGTTGTTGCAGATTTGCCAATTGCGAGCTTCGTTCAGTTGTAATTGTTGATAGAAGGTGAGCATTTATTTCTCTTTTCTGTTTTTTTCTTTTTTCAAAATCTTGAGATGAGTTATTTTTCATGCAGAAGATTCATTTTGTGAGTTTTCTCTCTGCAGTTTGATGGGGTCTGATTCCTCAACTACTAATTATCCTAGAAAAATTCCACATGGCTTGATCTTCCAAGCGATGTTGTAGATGAGAAGCATCCAAAGAAGAGTGCACACAAGTAAAGAGTCTTGATCCAATACATAGAAATGATTTTTTCTCAAACCCTTGGTGCTTACTCATGTTGCCTGTGTAATGAATGGTTCAGGGTTTGTTGAAGAGAAGATGCAATTTAGATAGATTTGTCTTTAGTCAATCAAGCTTGAACAAAAGTTCTTATTATTATTATTTCTAGCTTAACAGTTGTGGAATGCAATTTGAAGAGACAACTTAGAGTTGTTGAAATGTGAAGCCTGTTAAAATGAATTTTAGGGTCCAATTCTTTTTAGAGGTCATTAAACTCATTATTAGTTGAAGTTTAGCTGGTGGCTCTGGAAAATTTGAAGGCTTCGTGAATAGGTTGCAATCCCAGCTTATCTAAACATATTTATGATTATTTAAATGAAATCTGAAAAGCACATTTGCTAGACAAGCGAAGTCAATTTTAAAAAAATATGGGAAAATTTGCAGATTTGTTGTTAGAAAAAAAAAATTGCATATAACAGTATTAGACTCCATTAAATCTTTAGCCCCAAAGATGGATGTTAATATTACAGTATTAGAAAAATTAATACACTTATATGCATCTATAGAGTCATCTACTCATGATTCTAATTATAATAAAATTAAAATATGTTTTTTATTTGAAAAAGCTAAAGAACTTGGTCCATATATTTTTTTTAAAATCAATCAAGGTATTGTTAAAGAGCAACTTTATCAAATACCATTATGGTTTAAAAAATATAAAGGTAATACTTATTTTTTTTCAAAATTAGATAATTTAAAAATGCATTTTCTTATTAACCACGAACCCTGGAGTGTTAAATATATTGAATGGGGTTTGGTAGGTCAAATTACTTTTCAAAATTTAGACTGGGAATAACTCGCAAAGTTACCCATGTTTATTAAGAGTATGTTATATAACTATATTAAAAACCAAAAATATGTCAAATATTATACTTTTGAAATTTTCAATAATATTGGTTTTCGAGAACGAGAAAGGTTCTACCAACCATTTCAAATCTGGTTCCTCAGAGAAGTGAGAGAAGTAGATTTTGGAGGAGATGATTTAAGAGGAATTCACTCAACAAGAGTAAACAACGCTATTGAGTCATATGATTTTTCAGACTATTATATTAAGAGTTTGTACGAATTAAATATTGAAGCTTCGAAATTCAAACCAGTTTCAAGCCTTGATGTCTACACCCGAATAACAGATGGTAGAAGAATTTTTATTACATATTTAAAAGGAGAAAAAGATTATGGTCATGAATATGACGGTACTGAATTAGTTAGACAAATATCAAATTTGGATCTAACTTTGGATTTACCCATAGATCATATAATTGATGTGCAAAATATGCTTGAGGAAGATCTTTTAGGGATGGAAGCAACCCAAAACTTTGAAGATGATTCCTTATCTGAAGATTCAAATATGGCCCACAATATCAAAAATATGATGGAGCCATGATCAAACGGATCATAATACATTACGGTTTGTCGGCAGAAATTTGTGCAAACACTGTTGACGTTACTGTTGAAGACACTATTCATGAGCACTGTGCGGACACTATAGACCGACACTGTTCATACTACTGTACATTTTACTGTTCATCATTTATTGTAAAAATTTTCTATTTAAGCAACCTGATGGCTTAGTAGAAGGCATTCGGTTCCTTTGTTATTTTTCAACCTTTTAGACTTTTCCTTTCCTTTCTTTGTAATCAAACCTTTTCTTTTTTGTTTTTAATCTTTCTTTTTATGTAAACACTTCCGCGTCCATCCTTCCTTCTTTGTTTTGTTATTGGTATCAGAGCAATAACAAAACAAAGAAATAACGTCATTAAATCAAAATTAAATACAAGAAGCAAAGAAATTTTAAACCAAAGAATATATCCATAATAGGTATTTCTTTTGCTTTAAATTCTATTTTAGTTTGTTGACCATTAATTTTTGTTGTTAGGATTGGTCTTTTCATTAATTGCCATTTTTCTAATGGTAATGCATTAGGTTGACATACCGAAGTTGTTGCTCCAGTATCAATTAAAATATTTAAACTATAATTTTTATAACCTTGAAATTTAAAATTTCCTAAAATATAATTGTATGTCTTACAATTTTGATGTTTAGAAAAAATGATATCTTCATTTTCTCCAATTTGCATTTGTGAAATTACTATTGGTTTTAGTTCATGTCTAGAACTAGAACTTTCTTCCTTAAATCTTCCAGGAAAAATAGGAATTTGAATATTTTTATTAATTTTTTCTTTTCCTAAATTTTTATATTTTAATTTAGGTATTTCTAAATTAACAGATCTATTTTCTATAGACATATTATCTTCTTCTATTTGTATTTCTGATTCTAAATTATTATTATTCTTAAAATACAAAATATTTTCAGAGGCCATAATTTGTAGTGGTTTTACTTTCTTCTCTTCNAAGCATATATGTTTTCCTGATTTATATTCACTTATTTGACTCGGTTTTAGATCTGTGTGATCGTTGTGAAGAATAATAATAATTTAGAGGTAAGTTTCTGGTTTTCTATAGACATATTATCTTTTTCTGATTGTATTTCTGATTCTAAATTATTATTATTCTTAAAATACAAATTATTTCCAGATGCCATAATTTGTAGTGGTTTTACTTTTTTTTCTTCCTGAGAATCAATAATATTATTAATTAACCAATCATTATAGATTTCTAAATCTTTCCAATTTAGTAATCTTAGTTGTATTGCTTCATCAAACCCTCGTGGCTCGAAGGCTTCTACTATTTGGGAAACTATTTATCTGATAGATGTTTGTGGCAAATTAGTCAATTCATGAATAGCTCGCCATTGTATAGATAATTCAAAGCTATCTTCTTTCATTCTTATATTTCTTGTTTGAATTTTTAATCTAATTGTATCATGTATATTAGGATCATTAATAGAAATAAAAAAGTTTGGTTTTACTTTAAACCATACTACACCTGATACTAAATTAGACTGAACACCTCATATTAGTGTTTTAATAGGATCACTGAAACGCTTATCTAGCATAACAGCTAAAATAAGTGTATCAATTCCTTGTCGAAATAATGTCTTTATTTCGATTTGTATTAAACCAATATGTATGTACCTTAATTGAGGGTATTTCTTTTTTAATCTTTTTATTTTATTTTTATCAAAAATAGGAATATCTACTAGACCATTTTCAGATGCTCTAGCAGTAGTATTTCCGCTAAATTGTTCAAAATGTCGTGTTGACCAGAAATTAAATTTAAATAATTTATAAATTTATGTTTTTTGAACTTTAGTTAGTTGCTCTAACTTTTTATCATTAATCTGAAATTCTTCGCCTAGAATATCAGATAATTTGGTTACAGCTTTTTCATCTTCTGAAATTTTTTTAAAATTAGAAGATACTGTGTTCTCAGTATTTAACATAAAAATAAAATCATTCATAAATTCGTCTGAACTAGACTCATCATCAAAACTTTCTATTCCATATAATAATTCTTTTTGATCAGAGATTTCTTCTCCGAAACATATTTCTAATTTATTATCTTCTAAATATTTTATCATTTTCTTCTGTTGCTGACCTTTCTTAGGGCAATCAGGAGCTATATGACATTTTTCATTACATATATAGCAAGTAAATTGACTAATTTTTTTTTCTTTTTATGTCTAACGTACTTTTTATTTTTATTAAATTTATTATATTTGGATGATTTTTTCCATTTTCGCCATTTATATTTCTTATGAAGACTTTTTTTAGTTTTCCTTGGTTTTCTAATTTTTTTAAAACAACCAAATTCATATTGATTATCTAATAACTTAGAACAATAATTATATCCTAATTTATTTTTAATTTGTTTACTAGCTTTTGCTTTAAGACAGTGGTCTACTATCATTCTCCAAGCAAAACTAATTATATTTCCTAATGTATCTATTCCATTATTTTTTTCTAAAAATTCAGAATATTTTGCATTACATAATTCATCCCAAGGAGGGGGTAACTTATGAAAATATTGGTTTATCTAAAATTTTGTTTTATCAGTAAATAATAAATAAAAATATTGTGAAAACTTTTTAGAGAAATTTTCTAATTCTTTAATATCACATAATTTTAATTTTGTCAGAACATAATCTATGTCTAACTTACGACTTTCTATATTCATTATTCCATAAAACTCTCTTTTTAANCTCTGTTTAAAATTTTTGTGAATTCCTTAAGAATCTCTTCTAGAGTCTTAAAACTAGAAATTAAATTTTCTTTTTCTTTTCTACCTTTTTCAGAACTTTCCCATTGTCTAAGGAATTGAAGAGCATCAACTTGTAACGTACCAGATATATAATTTAAAAATCTATCTGTAGTACAAGTTGATCAATAATTTATTGTAACAATAACTAAACTTTGAGCCCAATCGTCTATTGTTTGCTCATAATCTTTAAAATGTATATTTTTAAAATCTAAGTATTTACCTTGTGAGGCAACACTAGTTTTATTTAAATCATCTACCCTATGTTCTGTAGAGATAGGATTTGAAGTAGATGGGAATACAGGAATTGTATCCACTTTAGGATAATTTACTGGTTCATCTTCATTTTTCTTTATTTCTTCTAACTCTTTCTGAGTATAGAATCGTGTTTCGGGATCTATATTTAAATGATCATCCGAACCTATTTTTCTTTTACCTAAAGCTATTTCTTGCTTTTTATCATTATCACTTTCACTTTCTGTGTCAGTGTCAGTCTCATCTTCTTCTACAGTAATTTCTTCAGAATCTTGATGAATTTTTAGAGTTCGCGGTGAGAAATGTAAGTGATCGTAATGCCGTTTGGTGTCCTTGCATGAAATTTGGCAATATGACATTGCATTCTATAAAGGACATAAAAGGTCACATATATTGGAATGGATTCGATAGCAATTACAGGTAATGGGTTTGGCACGGTGAATCCTGTGAGTCAGCTGGTGGTGAGGAGTCTTCACAGTTTGTTAATCAAGATTTAGAGTTCGATGAAGATGACAGTGATAGTGAAGAAGATGTGGCGTACAACAACATTGAAATAACTTGTGATGCCTTTGATAATATGCATTCCGATATTCCTAAAAATCCTGAGGATTTTGCAAGTCTGTTGGAAGAGGCAGAGAAACCTTTGTTTCCAGGATGCACAAAATTTACCAAGTTATCAGCTGTTGTGAAATTATATAACTTGAAGGGTAGATATGGGCATTCTAACAAGAGCTTTGATGCGCTGCTGAAGTTGTTATCTGAGATGCTGCCACGTAATAATGTTTTGCCAACTTTTATTTACTATGTTAAAAAGACCCTAATTCCTTTGGGAATGAAGTACGAGAAGATACACGCATGCCCGAAAAATTGTATTTTGTTTAGAAAACGGTTTGTGGATCTAATGCTATGTCCAAAGTATGGGTCATCCAGATGGAAAATTGGACAAGATAACACAATTACAAAAATCCCATTGAAGGTTTTATGGTAATTTCCACTTGTTCCACATTTTAGAAGAATGTTCCACAGTGTTTCGACCGCTAAGAATTTACAGTGGCATGCAAATGAGAGAAAGACTGTAAGAGGCAAAATGCAGCACCCAGTGGATTCTATAGCTTGGAAATTGGTAGACCGTTATTGGCTAGAATTCGCAGCAGAAGATAGAAACCTTAGACTCGGTATTGCAGCCGATGGAATGAACCCGCACAGTTTACAGAGTAGTGTCTACAATGTTTGGCCTGTGATCAGTGTCATGTATAATCTTCCTCCTTGGTTGTGCATGAAGCGAAAATTCATGATGTTGACTCTTTTAATATCTGGACCAAAACAGCTTGGCAACCGTATCGATGTCTACTTGGAGCCTTTAATTGAAGAATTGAAATTGTTGTGGGATGAGGGCATTGAAGCTTTCGATGCTTATCGTAGAGAGGAATTTACTTTACGGGCAGTGCTGCTATGGATGATAAATGATTTTCCCGCTTATGGAAACTTAGTCGGTCATGCAACGAAGGGGTACTATGCATGTCCAATTTGCAGTGAGAACATTTTTGCTATTCGCTTGCAAAATGGTAGGAAAATGAGTTTTGTTGGGCATAGAAGATTCCTACCTCATAATCATCAATACAGAAAGCAAAAAAAGGCTTTAAATGGGTTTCAAGAATTTGGAGAGCCTCCAATACCATTGACTAGAGAGGAAATTTTGGAAAAGCTTAATGCTTGTACTTTTGACAACACAGGTAAAGGTAAAAATTTATGCAGAGATGACGTTGAACACTGTTGGAAAAAGAAGTCAATATTTTTGACTTACATTACTGAAAATATCTCCATATACGCCACAACTTGGATGTGATGCATATTGAGAAAAAATTTTGCGAAAGTATAATAGGTACATTGCTTAATATTCTAGGTAAGATGAAAGATGGAATAAATGCGAGGCTGGATTTAGTGGATATGGGCCTGCGGCTTGAATTGGCCCTGTCAGTGCATGGAGCACGAACTTTTTTGCCTCCGCATGTTATACGTTGTCCAAACAAGAGAAACATATATTTTGCCGCTGTTTGGCAGAGCTAAAAGTTCCTAATGGTTATTCATCAAATTTTTGTAATATTGTACGAATGGATGACTTGAAGCTAGTAGGGATGAAGTCCCATGATAATCACACGTTGATGCAACAACTATTGCCTCTTGCAATACGGCCGGTGCTTCCTACAAACGTACGAGCTGCAATTGCTAGATTTTGTTTTTTCTTTAATACAATATGTAAAAAATCAATCGAGATTGCATCCCTTGATGCCATACATAGTGATCTTGTGAGGACATTGTGCATGTTGGAAAAGTTCTTCCCACCTTCTTTTTTCGATGTAATAGTTCATTTAACTGTGCACCTTGTACGAGAAGTTCGATTGTGTGGACCAGTGCATTTCAGATGGATGTACCCTTTCGAGAGGTACATGAAGATATTGAAGAGTTATGTTCGGAACAAAAATTGTCCAGAAGGTTGCATCGCTGAGCGGTGTAAACCGACTTGTAATGTGGATGACACATTGAGGTGGCTTGCACAGGGTCCACAATTGGTGGTAACGAAGCATGAAGGTTATGTCATTAAAGGTGTTTGTTTCAACATTGTGGAAAGGGACAATAAAACTGTCATACAAAACAGTGGAGTGAAAATAGTAGTGAATATGACTTACTATGGTAAAGTAAGTGAAATTTGGGATGTCAATTACGTTCGTTTCCGCGTCACTGTTTTCATGTGTGATTGGTTTGACAGCAGTACCGGAGTAAAAACTGATGATTTAGGTTTTACATGTGTGAACTTTAATAAGTTAGGTCACAGATTAGATCCATTCATCATGGCCTCACAAGCGCAGCAAGTTTTTTACATTGAGGATCAACTTGATCCACGTTGGTCAGTTGTGCTATCTCCACCACAACGTGATGTATTTGTTGATGATGTTGAACAAGACGATGACGATGAAGATACTCCTATGGATCATAACCCATTTGCCGATCGTCTTCCATGTGTGGAGGACGACATTGACTTTAACAGTGACGAAGACTATGAAGAATTTTATATTCGTGATGATTGTGAAGGGATGTGAATATGAAAATTTGCAGACTCTTTATACTATATATAATTTATATTTACGAGCATTAATCTAAATATTTTATACTTCCTAAATTTCATAATTGTTGACTACTAAATTTAATATTTAATAAATATCTAAATCTAAATTAAGGCAATGTTGCATAAATGTTTTTTTTTTTAAGAATTATAATCATACCTATTAAATTGTAAAAAAAAAATTATAATCATACCTATTAAATTGTAAAAAAAAAATTATAATCATACCTATTAAATTGTAAAAAAAAAATTAATACTATTGGCGACGCTAGCGTCCCAAATTCTTATATTTTATAAATTTAAGTAAATGTTGCATGAATCAAATATAAAAAAACACAATTTATACATTATATAACATATAAAATATAAAAATCCATTATATTCCAACTATATAATTTAAATTTATGAATTATATATTAAATTTATAAGTATTATTGATGCGGGCATCATAGAGTCATATTCTAGCATTTGAGCAAAAGATGATGACATCATCTTACCTAGTAAACCAGTGACGCGTTCTCGAGCTAAGAAGATCAAAGAGGGAATGCTTGGACTTGTGAAAAGAATTATGGATGAAGATCGATTCAAGTTTCCAAATGATTTGAACACTTTTCCGAGGCCTAATGATGATTTAAGCATGTTGTCCAAGCAAGGGATGAAAGTCGTAATGATGCTCGAGAGTTGCGGAGACGAAACGACGTCATTTTAAAAAAAAAAAACATCTTATAATGGCATTTTCGTAATTTAGCTATTTTCAGATTATAATGGCAGTTTCGTAATTTAGCTATTTTCGCATTATAATGGCAGTTTTGTAATATTTACTATTTTCATTTTTTAGGGTTATTTTTCAGCTTTAAGATTAATTTCTTAATATTTAATGGTTTAGATTGATTCTTGATCTAACCCTAGTTCTTATATAAAGGGGGATCAATTCCTTTGTAAGAGAGATTTGAGTTTTTAATCAATTGAGAGAATTAATTTTCCTATTGCTCCCAGGAGTGTTTTTACAAGGTGAGGAATCAATTTCTTCTTCTTGTTGCATTAGGAGTTGAATTATCTAATCAAAGTAGAAATACTTTGTGGCGATTATTCTTCTCTTTCCCTAGCCTTCTAATCCACGTTTTTAGATACAAGTTATCTAAGGGTTTGGTAGGGCGGGTTCTTGTTTCCAATTACTGTTCAATATTTCTTGTATGTTTGGGGTTTCAGATTCTTTAATTTTGGGGTTCCGCATCAATTATTATAATTAAAAATTAAAAGCTACAAATAATTAAAAAAAATCACTAAAGCGACGCTAGCGTCGCAGAAGATTAAGAATCGATGACACAGAGAGTCACTAAAGACCTATAGCGACACCTGCGTCACCTATTGTGAATATTTATGGCGGGATATATTCCCACCAACCCAAATTTAGTCTCACTATTCACCCAACCCCCCTCCTCTCTCGCAAACCCATTCTGTATTTTTCATATTTCCTATCAAAATCTCACCGCCGTGGGACTCAAACACGCCGCCACTGCAGAACAAAAACCCAGTTACATGTGTCAGAAATACACACCGCCGCTGCCGATTTGAAACCCAGGTGCATTTTCTTTTCAAGTTGACCAATCCACCTATTCGTACACACGGCGCCGGCTGTCGGGTCCATTGTCGCCGCCGTCGAACTGTCGGGTTCATTGTCGTTCACCGCCGCTGGACACTTGGTGTATTTCAAACGTACACGGCTGGACTCAAACAAGCCGCCACCGCCGAACAAAAACCCAGGTTTGCATGTTTGAATTTTTGATGAATTTTATTTTAATATTTTTGTGTTTAACATGACTGTTTATATGTGAATGATGTCTATAAATGGATGTTGTTAAATACATATTAATATTAATTAAATAAATAAATATGGTCTGTTGATATAATACAGTTTGTATGTTTATGATGTAATAGTATGTAATTAAATAAATAAATATTAAATTATATTATGATAAGTCCTGTGAGTTTTGTTGTTATACATTTATGGATACAAATGCCATACGGTTTGTTGATATATAGGTGGACATGAAAAATTTTGAAAAAAGTATATACGGTTTTACACATTCATGTATATTTTGTTGATATGTAGGTGAACATTTTGCCATCCATAATACATTTAAAACGTATATAAATTAGGCGACACATTATAAGTAATAGGCAACATATGTAGAATATAAGCAAGAGTATGCATGTGACTTAGGACATTAAAAACTATATAGTAATTAGGCAACGCATTAAAATTAAAAGGCGACATATGTACACCGTTTAAAGTATATAAGCAATAGGCGACGCATTTAAATTAGGACCGATTAACTGCATGCATATCTGTTTTTGTGACTGTGTTGTGTGTTACAGATTAATGGATCCGAATGAGGATGATATTGTTCTTCCCCCCGATGAGCCGTTATCGACCAAGGATGAAGCAGCCGGTCCAAGTGTTCCAATTCCTAAGCGGAAAGGTCAGGGACCTACAACGTTGAAAGAGTTTAGAAAGGAGGCCGACGCAAAGCAGTTGGAACTACCGTTCAATGAGCATGGAGCTCCACTAAACAAGGAAGCTGTGACGATGGTCAACTTGGAGGGCTCAATCACTCGTTCCACGACACCGATTGGAGTTAAAAGCTGGAACGATGTGTCTCCAGCATTGAAAGATAACCTATGGGAAGCATTAAAAGTAATATTCCATGGCATATATAACCCAAAACCCGAGAACACATTATAGAGATATTTACCAAATGCTACATTGATGTTGTTATAGGGTTATTCAAAGAAGGATGACTCTCAAATGGACCAGAATCTTAGAAGTTGCGCTGGAAAGTGGAGGAGGTTTAACTACAAGCTGTTTGATACGTATGTGACCCCATACTTGAAAGACCCCGAGCTGTTCAAGTACCCACCCACTGATATGTATACTTTCACCAAACAAGAAGACTTTGATTTATTTCTCAGCCACAGGCTTGGTGAAGACTTCAAGGTAAAAATAATATCCAAATTGGTATAGAATTTAAGTATGTATGCATGTGTCCAACACTTTATAGAACATATAATTAATTCATGTTAAAATATATGATGTCAACATTAATTACAGAAGTTAAGTGTGGATCGAAAAGAAATACGCCAAGGTAACAGATATCCCCATCGACTTTGTTGTAAGGGATATTCGCGGGTAGAGGTGGAGTTGGTACGTAATTTATATAAATATGTATACATGCACACACATTAAGATTAAGTTTAATTTAAGTAATTATCCAATATTTACTATTTCCATATGTTTAATGCATGTATAAATTTGCAGAAAGCTGAGAGAGGCACCACAGAATCAATTGAGCGTGAAGAGCTATGGATCCACGCAAGAATGAAGAAAGATGCACGGGTAGACAATTCAGAGGTTGAGTCAATTGTTGAAAACATTGTGAGTTATATAATTACCAAAATTAAATGACTTGTAATTTATATTAATTATCCATAATTAGCCATATTAATATTTTTTCATGCATATTTGTTTTTTTGTAGCATGCTTTAAAGCAGAATGTCACTCAAGGCATTTTTTATGCCTCTCCTCCAAATGATGTACTTACACAAGCCCTCGGGTATGAGGAGTATCCTGGTCAGCTTCGAGGAAAGGGACAAGGGTACACAATCAAGAATTTTTTCAAAACACCGTGGCGAAACACACAAAAGAATACAAAGGAACCCGATGTAGATGCAAATATCCAAAGGCAGAATGTTCGACGTTGTCCTCAAGAAAAGGGCAGTGGACGACGTATGTGATCTTGCTGCTGCATGCGGGCTTGACATACCACCGCAGTCACCCGCACATGGATCATGTCATGCAGCAGATCATTCGACCAATGCTCGGCACGATGATGTCACTGATTTGGGCACTTAGCCTGTTCCTCCATCATTTGTTCCACCTAATGAGCCTACATCTGTATAGCATGAAGTACGTGTACCATTATTTAATTCTTTCAATATGTTCTTAATATTGATTGTTATAACCCGCTGACATTTTCCAACATGACGTTGCAATGCAGGACATTATATGTGAGCTTGCAGAAGTAACACGAGATAACGTTGTGGCAACCGAGACTTTGACAGCCGGTAGTTCAGTTTGTCATGGTATAGAGTTAGGACCGGACAACGTTAGAGTCTCACTAAACGAAGCGATTGATCTTACTGCATTGTTACCTGTACCCTCTTTCGGCGTCCTATATGTTAAAGTGGCAGAAGGATCATTCGTGGCGTGGCCCTGTCACCTTGTTATTATGCCATCCAATGCGGTATATAACGTTATATTTTCAAAATAGACTTTTTATGTTCACATATATATGTTAGCTAATTTGTGATACTACGATGTTTTTTTTATTTTGGTTTTAGGATTATGGGAAAAGGAGAACATCAAAAGGCAAACAGGTGGTTGCTGCAGGATTAAATGGCTCACATAGGTCCCAAAGGTCTACACCAGTAGAGGACGAGCCAGCAGATGTTGCTGTAGCTGATGAATTTGACGCTGCCCACTCAAACAATCTTAGCCCTGCACTTATAGCGTTGTTAAGGCAGCTCGACCATTTCGACATGTATCACATATGGATGGCCTCCTTGCCATTGACAGTTGTGGGCTATGAAGTGATGATATCAATTTCGAAGAAAGATATCCAAGATTTTTGTTACATGCTGGAGTTGCAATAGTCTTGCATTCTGTTCTACATAAGGTACATAATTCCAACTTTATTGCATTATTGCTCAATATTTTATTGCTATCGATTTGTCACATACAACTAATTATGTAAATGATAATTCACTGCTTAGGCATTTACATTCCAGACTAATGGATGAACAACTAGGGAATATTATTTTATGCTCCCTGATGATCTAGTCAATGTAGAAAGGAGAAATCCCGATGAGCGAGAACTTAAAATTTTGATGTGATGGAAAGATGCAGAAAAAGGTCAACTATGGTTTTTCCCTTACTGGTCAAGGTAATATAAGTTGTCTAATACTACAATGGATTATTTGAGTTTTATTAAAACATTTGTAATTAATCCCTTTTGTAAAGACCATTGGATGTTGGGTGTTGTTGACCTATACTTAGCAATTGCATGGTTTCATGATGCGCTTCTGAAGAACAACCGTCAAAGAATGACTAACTTTAGGGGTTTGTTGGATAGGTAAGTTTACATAATTAACTATATATGTTGATGATTATTAATTAATTGCTGATTTTATTTCTGGTGATATATATAATGTATGCATAATGTATATATAGGGCGTATTTGTCTTGGAACTGTACATCTGATGGCCGAAAAAAAGTTCAGTATGAAAAACTTAGATGGCCTAAAACAAAGGTACATATATAAGATGTGTATATACATAAATAAATAAGATTTTTACACATAAATATTTTTTCATAATTGTAAATACATATTAATATTGTATGTGGAACAAAAAATTACTAGCTATTTAATATAATGATTAACTTGTTTTTTTGTATCACTTTTGTATAGACGATAAAACAACCAAGAAATACCGAATGCAGATATTATGTGATGATGATCATGCGTGACATCATAGTAAATAATGTTGCTCGAGGAAATTTAGCGGACATGGTAATAATTAATACATTTTTACACTCAGTAAGAATTAATATTATTAGTTAATACTTATTTTAACTACTTGTTAATTTGGTATGTATGTGCAGTTCCAAGATAATGCTTGGACCCAGCAATATGTCGACCATTTTAGAGCAGAATGGACAGCTGCCGTGCTCCCATTTATATCGTAGTAAGATATAATTTATATTTCTGCTTATATATACATGCTTTTAGATGACAAAAACAATGGCACATTTAATTATTGTACATATGGAAATATTTAACTGCTTGTAATTATGTTGTTTGCATGATATGAAAATATTTGCTTTTTCTTATATCATTTGTTATATTATTTCCCTAGTTGTAAGCTAAACATTGAATGCGGCAACATTGTCCATTAGTTTCTTATCTTTTGAATTAGAGAGAATTGCATAGAGTCAAATAAAGGAACTAACCTTATTATAAGCTTTAAAAAAGTCAATCAAGTGGATTGTGAATATGTTATCAATTTCGAAAACTTTTGCTGTAAATTTATTGGATTGGTGAATTTTTGCTGTAAATTCATGCGGACAAAGTTTGCATTGCAAGAAACCCTATAAATCAAATTTGAGTCATTCATCATTCTATAATAGCTAATTAAATTTAAATTTGTTTAATTTTAATTATTTATATTTATACATTTAAATTTCTTTTATAAAATATTCAAATTTGATTTAACAAATCATTTAATTAGTCAATACAAATAAATTTGATTTATCCAGTGACGTTTTAAATAGGGATATGTAGCGGTTTTAAAAAATGATTCAAAAAAATAAGAAAGCTGTGACGCAGGCGTCGCTATTTGGGTGAAAAATTAGCAACACAGGCGTCATATTTTGGTGAAGAAAAGGCAACGCTAGCGTCGCTATTTCTTGAACAACTACAACGCTAGCGTTGCCTTTTACCAAGCATAACTGCGACGCTAGCGTCGCCAATTAGGTTCACAACCGCGACGCTAGTGTCGCCTTTTTGTGGCAAATATGCAACACGAGCGTCGCCTTTGTATTTCATTAACAGGGACGCTCGTGTCGCCTTAAATCTTCTTATTAGCGACGCATATTGTCCGGCGCGAATATTTTTCACTTTTGGTGACACCCTTATCAGTGACACAATCATTAGCGTTGCCATTTACAACTAGCAACGCTATTTTTGCGTCGCCGTTTAGGGTTTTTGGCGTAGTGAGTGTTTTGAGATCATCGTCATTTATCCATTAAAACAACGGATATTAACTTTGAGAGCAATAAAGATGACAGTACGTCGCATAAAAAAAACAAACGACAGACCATGTCAATAAATACGTCGGTTCATGTAAAGAACCGACGTTTATATTGTCATCTTACGCGTGGATGACATGTGTCTTGATTGGCAAGTATAAACGTCGGTTCTAACTGAACTGTCGTTTTTGTTATAAATTATATGCAACGGTTTTTTACAGGCACTGTCGTTTATAATGTCATCAAACACGTGAACGACACATAGACTGATTGGCATTTATACATGTTGGTTCATTACAGAACCAATGTTTTTGTTGTCTATTCCAAGATTGAGCCTACAACGTCGGTTTGTAGATCAAACCGTTGCAAAAATAGTCATTATAAACTACAATTGAAATTTAAACCGTTGCAAAAATAACCATTATAAAAATATAGTCGTTGTAATTTTTTGAGCTTATATATATATATGCATCTTCTTCCCTATCAAATTAAGTTATAACTAAAAACAAATTCTCTTCATTTATCTCATAATTTTCTTTCAAGTTTTTTTAGTGGTAATTAGAAATATTCAAATTGCATCATTCAAAACTTTAGTCAACAATTTGTTGAGATTTAAGTTGATTGTCGTTAAAAAATTCACCATCGATGTAAGTAATTTTATACAATTAGTTATATTAAGTATTTATTTAATTACAATATCATTTAAATGAATTAGTTATATAATTTTTTGCATTTTTTTTATGAATTAAATTTTTTATTAATTATTAAGTTATTTTATATTTAAATTCCACAATCATATATATATATATATATATGTTGTGTTTTTATTAAATTAAATTGCTTGTTTAAATATTTGATATGTTAATCTCATATAGTATTGTTGTTTATTGCATATTTATGTTGTTGTAGTTAATTTTAGAATATAGTAATATATTAATATTCATTTTTTGATTGTATATTAAATAATCATTTTTTAATCATGTAAATAATATTATTTGTTATATATTTGTTGTCTATTTAATTATGTGGTATTAAATAGTCTATTTAATTTTTATATATAATTTAAAAATTGTGTTTGGGTACATGACTTTGTGGATGAATTTAGAGATCAATGGGCTGCATATTTTCTTGAAAAATTTTCTAATCCTTCAAAAAATTTACATATGTACGACTAGTTAAATAAATGTATGATATTATTTATTTGGTTTAATTAGTAATGTATAAGGGTTTTGTAATTAGAATTGTTATTTTAATTAGTACTGTTGTTTAATTAGTAATATTATTTTAATTAGAATTGTTTACAATTTTGTATAATTTAATGTAACAAATTTATTATTTGTATAGCTCTTTTTTTTTTCTATTAGTGATTATTTTTTGCAATTGAAAATATATTTTTAAATAAAATTTTATTAAAAATAAATATATTTAATATATAAAAGCCGCTGAAAAATTAAAATTAAAATTGAATATTAAATACGGTGGATTTAAATCAAACCGACTCATATATTGAAAATCGAGTTAAAAAAAAAAAAAAACTTATACACAACAAGCTTAAGGTACTCTGAACCGACGTTTATACATTCATTTATAAACGTAGGTTCCTAGTAAGAACCCGTCGTTTTTAATGTGCTACGTGAGACTCTATATACGTCGGTTCCTAGTAATGGTCCATCGTTTATAGTTTTGCCCCGTAGCATTCAGATGACTTCAGCAGTGTCAAAAACGACAGTATGATCTTAATAAATAATGTCAGTTTTTATCCATCGTATTTGTTGATGACTATATACAACGTCTATTTTCAAAACGGTTTAGATTCTTCGTATTAAATTCTTAAAATGTTGATTTTTATCCGACATTATTGATCTCATTTTTTAGTGGTGATCTCATTTTTTAGTGGTGGGGAGAGCACAATAATTAATTGGGCTTCAAATATTTCAGCGGATTAGGCCGAACCATCCAATAAAGTTCCCTTTTTTGTTTATTCAGTTTTTCTAGTATACTTTATGCAGCTAAAATAATAATAAATAAAATTTATTATTTAAGGAAGAAAACAATAATTAATTGGGCTTCAAATATTTCAGTGGATTAGGCCGAATCATCCAATAAAGTAGTGCTTTTTCTTCTTCTTTTTTAATTAATCGTTTGAGCTTAAAGAGGGTTATCCAAGATGTCCTTAGAGCCATCCGAGCTGCTAAAGTAACACGTTGTAGCAAAATATCACGTATGACATAACCATACAATTTTACCATTAAAAAAAAAATTAACATAACCATACAAAGCTAACAAGTGGAATACATTTAACAATATATATATACATATATACACCCCAATAAAATAATTTTACAAACACTAATAGAATATTTTTATATTGCTTACATAGGTCAAAACATAGTAAAAGGTGCAATTATAGAATATGCAAAAAAAGAATATTAAAATTTTCTATACCATAGCATTTTTTTTTTCTTTCTTTTTTATTTGTCAGAATACATAATATAGGATTGATTCATTGATTTGTGTTTCATATAATTGATTGCTTGATCATTTTTCTCTTTATCATTGTCATATCTCTTATTTAGTTTCCTTATCTATTATCTAAATAAGAAAATTATTCTATACACATATAAATGAGATCCATAATGAACTTTTTGGTGGCTAGCTAGGCACGGCTAGTTGTTGGAATGTTTCAACTTTGGCACCTCTTCAAAGCCTATCTATAAAACAGTGTCCTGAAAAGAACAGTTTTTCGAATTTGTTTGGAATACAAAATGTTTCTTAATGTGTGTAGCTAAGTTTGACTTAAAAATCTTTGGAAAACAAAGAAAAAAAAAATATCAATACAGTAGCTCTCAAACTACTCCAGCAAGTTTCAACTTCTTTATTTTTAATTGTCTCTATATAATTTTTCATCGATTTATTTGTCTCCAAAGAATCTCATCTTCTCATAATTTGACCATTTACATTTGACAAAACACAATTACTTGGAAACAACCCAATAGTATAAACACGAGAACTGCCACATATTGTCGATCAACAACAACACTAGCAATAGAAAGAGGGGAGAGAAGATGGAGGGAAATAAAAGTGAGGTAGTGCAGCTGTTTAGCTCATGGTCTAGCCCTTATTGCACAAGAGTTGAGTTAGCCCTTAAACTGAAAGGTGTACCTTATGAGTGCTTAGAGGAAGATCTAGGAAACAAAAGTGAGTTGCTTCTTGCCTATAATCCTGTTCGCTGTCATCCTTGAATATATTGACGAGCAATGGAACACCACGCCTAAACTATTGCCTGAGGATCCTTATGATAGGGCCAGAGTTCGTTTTTGGACCAACTATTATGATGAAAAGGTAGGTGAGCACTAGACACTATTAGCTATTTAATTATTTTGTAGTTGTTAAAGTATATAATTTGGTCCCATTCCATCTCCAATAATATAATTTGGTCTTATTCCATCTCCAATAAGTTTAAGCTTTTACGAAAAAATTAATTGTTAACAGAATTTGGACAATACATATGAGTAATATATGATCATCATATATATTTTTTTTCTTTTTTGTTTTTATTAGTAGATTGTGAAAGGTGGCATCTCCATCGTGAAGTTTAAAGGCAAAGAACAAGAAAAAGCAATTGAGGACTTAGAAGAGTCACTCAAGGTATTTGAAGATGGAATTAAGAGAGATTTTCCAGGAAAATTCTCCAATTTCAATGGAGAGACCTTGGAACTTCTAGAAATTGTAGTAGGCTCAAACGCTGGCATCTATGAAGCATTTAGTGAGGTATTTGCAGAGATTGGTAAACCAGGAAGGTACCCTGACTTCTTCTTGTGGGTGAAAGCTTTAAAGGAGTGCCCTTTGATTGCGGAGACACTCCCATCTCATGAAAAATTGGTTGAGAAGTTGAAGGCAGTCTTTGCTTTTTTGCAGACTACTGAAGGTAGCTTGATCTTGAAGAAATATTAGTAAGGAGCTATAAATATACTATGTATTGGTAATGCTTTAATTTTTAGGTTAGAATAATTAAAGAGGAACAGCCAAGAAAATGATCATATGGTTGTAAGGAACTAATAATTTGAAATAGAGTATAACTCTATTAGTGGCTGTTAATATGTCGAGGAGATTATAATATGTCTTAAATGAATATGCCAAAAATATAAAGACATACTAAACTGTACAACTATTAGTGCTATATTGAAAAGTATACATAATTTGCGTTTTATGCTAATTGTTTCCTCTTGTATGCCCAAGTAGACCATATATTGGATATTATCAAAAAAAAAAAGTAGACCATACATTGGAATTCGAAGTAACTTTACGACAGATTTTTGGAGACCCATCATATTACCAAAAAATAAGATGGGTTGGATCTTGGCGAGAATTTCAGCAACGTAGATACGCTCCCTAGGCCCATCGCGTTAATATATATAGACTAGATATGAAAGGTCTCTAGAGCCCATTATATGAATTACCTTTGGTTAAATATATGACTGGCCAAGAGGATCCATCATATATATATTCGTCCACGTGTTTAACACGTATTACCATTTGTCATCGTTGTTTTGACATCTGTCTTCGTATAATTATATCTATGGGTTATGCGACGGACCTATACTAAGTTAGTCTGAATTAAGTCAATAATGATACGACGAGACATATAGGTACATCTTATTAGTCACATCATTTACCACAAGCTTTTCTCCTTCATATCGCGAAAAACCTAGAAAAAATGTCAAGTGTCTAACACTGCCGATGTGGGAAAAAGGGAATGGGTTAGGGTTCTATTTTGATTTTAGATTTTTAATTAACTGTGTTGGTTGTTGTCTAGGTGTGCATGGTGTGCGAATGGATTAGTGTTCAAGTTTTTTTTCATTTTCTTTTTTAAAATAATTGCGTGGGTAGACAAATAGGCATATTGGGCAATAATCGATAACTTTTGCTTTGGATTAATTCGAATTAGACCTCTTGAAGTTTAGGTTAATTACAATGCGCTCTTTGAAGTTTCAATAATTACAATTACTTTCTTTGCCGTCGGAATCGCCATCATCACCTCGAATAGCCTTTTCCCAGTCAGATTCATCAATAGTTTCGCCCTATCTTCAAAATCCTAATTCATATATGTCATCTTCATCTTCTTCTCTGGTCTATCTGTCCCAAAAGAATTCCAGTTAGCCTTCAACAAAGGCTTCAATTTGTAGTCCAAAGCCAGCTTGATTGGTAGTCTTATGCCATCTTCTTGCAGACCTCAGACGGCAACAATGGCCACTTATTTTTAGCTTGGGGAGAAGGCCATTTACAAGGCCACAAGGATAGTATATCTCCTTCCAGCAAAAAAAAAAAGGATAGTATATCTCCTATGGTTATTGATGCTACCATTAACAGCCACTACTCCACCGGAAAGAAAAAAAGAAAGAAAGAAAAATATTGTTTTTTCCAGAAAAGTGAGAAAAAGAGAAAGAAATGGAGAGAAAAAAATTGTTTAAAAAATTATATATTTCAAAGTATCAAAATTTTTAAGTACTATAATGCGTTTGAACGTTAACTTAACTTTAATAGAAAATTGATAACAGGTCCTTGCAATTTTTTTATTTTCAAAGCACATTATGATTAAGCCAAAACTCAAAGAATCTAATTGAAATTAATCATTTTTCTATCAGCCTTTTTAAAATTGAAATCTAGTGTAAGAGGAACATGATTGTATAATTGGCTAACCAATCAAATGCCTTTATATAATATAAAATATGTAGAAAATCAATATCATATATATTTTAGGATCGTTTCATCTTGGCAGGGATCAAAATTTCTCCAACTCGATAACCAAATCGAAAATATTGATTTTTCATAAGAGAAAAACTGAATTGAATTGATAAATTTTAAAAAATCCTATCCAAACCTATTTTTATTGGTTTGGTTAATTTGGTCAGTTTTATTGGGTTTGTTTAGTTTTTGTCAATTTCTAGCTTCAATGCCAACAACTAGGGATTTGCAAAAAAGCCGATCAACAGATGAAACCGACCGATCCAATCCAATCCAAGTTGTTTGGATTAGTTATTTTAGTGTAATTGGATTGGATCGGATCTGTTTTGAAAAATCAAAACCGATAGTCGATTCGATTTTTGCCGATAAAAATCTATAAAACTGATCCAAACCGAACAAATTACTTTATAATTTTTTAAAATAATTTTTTTTATATGGCTTATTTTTATTGGTAGATTCACTATTTTATGGTGAACCTACCAACACTAAATCATTTTTACTTAAGGGTTAAAGCATTAGAGGTTAGGGCATTATCTATCTGTGAAGCCTGGTTGAATTTGAATCATTGCGTTGCCGCTGAGGACTGCAGTCCTCTTCCGATGTGTCCTCGACAACCTGGTGGTTGGTGGCTGTGCAGTCTCCACTTTGTCGCTGGGGTTTCCTTTTCCTCAACCAATTCGATCGACTTCTGGCTCTAAGAAACCCAGGCTCATCGCCTCACAAACTGCCACGACCTCTCACACTTCGACTTCCAACACTACTCCGCCTGAAGCTTCGATACCAGCTCTAGTCACCAAGGTCCTCCTTTCGATACAAGCTCTAGAGGTTGGTCAGGGCATTATCTATTTGTGAAGCCCGATTGAAGTTGAATCTTGGTCGGCACTCGGCAGTCAATTCGGTCTCTCTATTTCTGGCAAGGGGATGCTTTGTTTGAATTTTAGAATGTATGATTGTTTTAACTAGCTATTGTTTAATTTTTTTTATTTTTTTTGGGTGCTATTTTTTTCCTTTTGTTATGTAAATTATACTTGTTATTTTTTCTTTATTTGGGTTTTTTTATTTTGGGTTGTCGATGTTGCCGTATGAGAAAGTTATTACTTGCGGAATAAGAAACTAAGAACAAGAGAGAGAGAAAGAGAAAGAAAGAGAGAAAAATCTAATAGAAAAGAACTGAATTATATTGATGTAATGTGTTCATTGTACAAGATAAGCTTCAGATCTTGTTTATATACATCACACAAGTCCAAGAAGCATACGACAATGAGTTGTGCATGTGGTGCATGTAAGCTGTTAACAAACCAGCTCACTAACCACCTTACTAACAGAAAGCTAACCTTTCCTAACAAACTAAGCTTAGGTGGCAAGCTTGGTGAAAGTTGTTTTACTATAACAACTCTCACATCCTCCCTCAAATTAAGCTTCCACCAATTCTAAGAATTATGTAACTTTGTTAAACCAATACCAAGTTTTGATTTGAAATAAGTAAGCCTGGTTGTTCCCAATGCTTTTGTAAATATGTCAGCTACTTGCTCTTCGGTAGGTACATACCTAAATTCCATCACCTTAGCAAGAACTTTATCCCTGACATAATGTATATCAATCTTCACATGCTATGTTCGAGAATGTAACACTGGATTGTAAGCTAATGCTACTGCTCCCAAGTTATCTGACCAAATTATTAGAAATGGTAACTTTAAACCAAACTCAGTTGTCAACTATAATAGCCAACTCATTTCTGCAGTAATATTTGCTAAGGCTCGATACTCAGCCTTTGTGCTACTATGAGCCACCATTGACTGCTTTTTGCTACTCCAAGATATCAAGTTTGTTCCCAAAAAGACACAGTAGCCACTGCATGATCTCCTGTCAACATGATTGTATGCCCAATCACTGTTTGCAAATCCATGAAACAGAAGTCTTTGTGATTTAAACTTCTTCAACAATACTCCATACTCAATTGTGCCTTTCAAATATCTCAGAAGTCTTTTGCAGGCTTCCCAATGATCAGTGGTTGGAGAATGAACAAATTGGCATAACTTGTTGACTGCAAATGTGATATCTATAATGGTCAATATTCCAAAGCCTCACTACACTTCTATATTGCTTAGGCTTTTTGAGAGGATCTCCATCATTAATTGAGAGTTGTTTGCATGTTATCATAGGTGTAGAATATGGCTTTGCTTCATGCATCTGTGTGTTGAACAAAAGGTCATTTGTGTACTTTCTTTGAGACAGCTTGATGCCCTAACTTGTTCTTTCAACTTCTAGACCTAGAAAGTAGCTCAAACTTCCTAAATCTTTCAAAGAGAAAGTACTAGTTAGACCAATTATACGATCATCAATGAATTTGACATTTGAACCTGTTACTATCAAATCATCAACATAAACTAATACAAAGCAGTGAATTTTATCCTTGTTGTAAACAAACAAAGAGCTATCAGCAACTGATCCCACAAATCCCCTTTCAAGTAATCTACCTCTGAGTTTGTCAAACCAAGCTCTAGGTTCATGTTTCATACCATATATTGCATTTTTAAGCTTACACACAAAAGTAGGACTGGTTTTGCTTATATAACCATCTGGTTGTGCCATATACATAGTCTCTTAAAGATTTCCATTCAGAAAAGCATTATTGAAATCCAATTGTCTCACTGGCCAATTAAAAGTCACTGCCATAGTAAGAGTCACTCTTATTGTTGATGATTTCACCACTGGGTTAAAAGTTTCAAAATAGTCAAAACCTGGTTTTTGATTAAACCCCTTTGCTACCAATCTTGCTTTGTATCTTTCAAAACTCCCATCTGCCTTGTACTTGATTCTATATACCCATTTATTCCCTACAACATTCATATCTAGAGAGTAAGAAATGAGAGACCAAGTACCTGTGTTAACTAAGGCATTGTATTCCTTGTCCATTGCTTCCTTCCACTCTGAATGCTGTAGTGCAAGAGTTACTATTTTTGGTTTTGACACAAATGCAGTGCCTAGATATGGAGGTAATACTTGTTGACCTTGTTGTGAGTCATATATAGTCTATTTTTGTACTGTTGAAACCTTAGTATGGACACTTGCAGACTGTGTAGCTTTAGACTAATAAGCTTTTGGTTTCAGAATACCATTCTCTGATCTAGTAACCGTATGATGTGAATTATGTGAAACAGGCAATTCAATATGCAACTGAATACTTTGATCATTATTTCATCCTCCATTAGAAGTTAAATCACCAATTGTAGGTAATAAAGTGTCAGATTTGAGTTGAGCAGAACCAAGTGACCTGTTTTCTGCTGATTTTGAGCTCAAATCAACAAGTGGACTAGTGAACTTCGAAGTATCAACATTTATTTGTTCATGATTGACTTCAAATGTTGTATTATGGTCAACCAATCGTGTTGATGTAGATAAATGATCAACATACTCAATTGTAGGCAAACTAGACAGTGAAGTCATCTTTTTAGCAGAAATAGGACTGTAATCAACAAATGGACTAGTCATTTTTAAAATTTGACCATCTGTGTGTTTAGAAATGACTTCAGCTACTATATAAGGACCAATTGAACTTGGTGAGACAGATCATCTGGCAGAATCTGCATTTCTTGGCAATTTTGACACAGGAGTAATCAGATTGTCATTACTCACTCTAGTAGCTTCAAAGCCTGAATCCTGATTCATTTCTTCTTAAACAAGTTGATCACCCTCATTAATTTTGTGTGCATCAAACGAGATTTGTGATACATGATTAATTATAGGCAGTGGCACAAAATTTGTATGTAAAGGCACATAATTTGTAGCTTCACTCAAATTTGACTTATCACACAAAGACTGTAAACGGGTAGAAAAGGGAAACTCATTTTCATTAAAATCTACACTATTTGAGATATAGATCTTGCCTGAAGTATTTAGACACTTGTAGCCTTTATATCTTCTGCATAGCCAAGGAAAATGCATTTCTCTGTATGAAACTGAAACTTTGTGGAGTGAAATGGTCTTAAGTATGGAAAGCATGCACACCCAAAGACCTTAAGCCTGTCATAATCTGGAATTTTGTTATAAAGCTTCTGAAATGGACTTTGAAACTCCAAAACTACTGATAGTAACCTGTTGAGGACATATGTTGCTGTCTTAAAAGCCTCCCACCAAAATTTGAGTGTCATGTTGGCTTGATCTAGCAGGCTTAGTCCAGTTTCAACAACACTTCTATGTTTTCTTTTTGCCCTTCCATTCTGGTTGTGAGTATAGGGGTAGGAATGCCTAAAAACAATCCCATGTTGCTTTAAATAAGGCACAAAGCTTCTGTACTCTCCACTCTAGTCAGATTGGACTGCTTTTAACTTGAATCCAAATTGATTCTTAGCTAATGCATGAAAGAAAACAAGACTTTGCAAAGCCTCATACTTGTTTTTCAAGGGATAAATCCAGGTGTATCTTGTAAAATCATCCACAAAATTTTTATAATATATATACCATTCTTTAGAAATTGTAGGAGAGAGACCCTAGAGATCAATATGTACAAGTTCTAAGGGTAATGTTGACTTGGTTTCAACTTTTGGAAAATGATTCCAATGCTGTTTTCCGTGTTTGCTAGCATCACAAAAGGTCAAATCTGAACCAATATCATTCATCTTAGAATTACACAGATTCATGACTTTCTTCATTACAGGTAAGGCACAATGTTCTAATCTTCTATGTAGAGTATCAACAGACAATTTACCAGCTGACTTATGTACAGACATAACAGTTTGAGTACATGAATTAGACTGATTATGTACATTCTGGTCAACAAGAGGATGCTAATCCTTGAAATTTGTTGTCTTCTAATTTAGGAAAACAGTAGTAAATGGTGACTTCTGAGAGACTTGATTAGATTGAAGTCCATCCTGCAAACTTATTGAACCACTTGCTAAACTGATTGCTGTAGGTGAGTGAGTAGGTCTTGCAGAGTGATAGGCTTAAACTTCTAGCTTGTAGAGACCTTCTTCTAGTGAGCCTTTAAGAAATGGAACTCCCAGCTGCTTGTGCTTAACAATACACGAGTTAGTGTGAAATTCAACACTCACATTATTATCTTCTGTAAGCTTTGATATACTAAGTATATTCTTTGCAATAGTTGGAACCATTAGTATATCTTTAAGCAAAATACAATTTTGATTACTGTATTACTGTATTACAAATTCCAGTAATTTTGATTCCAAGCCCATTACCTACCAAAAGTTCACCCTTACCATTGTAATCCATATGCTGGAGCATATGAGAGTTGTCTGAGACAACATGGTTTGTGGCGCCACTGTCCAAATACCAGCTTGGATCACCAACAGAAATTGGAGTTATGAAAGTTGGTAGCTAAAGCAGTAGGAGTAAGTGATTCATCTGAAATGTTTGCAAGGAAATAGTTTGGATTAGCAAAAGCATTAACCTGTGAGTTTCCATTTCCTGAAAATTGACCCCCAAAATTTGGAAAGGTTGTAAGCATAGCTTGAGTAGGAAACCCTGCACTTTGAGGAAATGAACATCCATTTGCATTGAGCACTGCGTGTCCACCAGACTACCCCATATAATTCATATGTGATGATTGAATGCCAGTAAAACCAGAGTATTGAATCAAATTACTAGCAGGCAACATAGAATAATTGAGTCTAGACTGTGACACAGGGTTAATAGGATTGCCAAATCTGAAGTAGCATACAACAGCCGTGTGTCCCAACTTCTTGCATAAATGTCACTGTGGTCTACCAGGTTTGTTTCTTCCTCTAAACTTGTTTCTTGTTTTATCAAACCCTATATTATTGTCAAACTGATTAGTTGAAGACTCTTTTGACAGATTTGTATTATATGCACTTTTTGTATTAAATTTTAATCGACTTGAACTAGTATTATCGATTTCTAGTTTTTCATCCTCTTGAGTTATGTCATAGAGTTCAAAAAGTTGACACTTTGACTTTGTATTCACTAGATTTACAAAATTAGTGAAATGTGTGCCTAGATCAACAATAGCAGTAGTGTTCAAGGTTTCAAGTCTACTTTCATAGTAAAGTAAGTGTTACTTTACCTATTCGAGACTTGACAAAATTGATCTTGTGATTAGATTCACTACCACCATTTCATATTCAAATCCAAGTCCTCCAAGAATACATGAAACAAGATCATCTTCAATGATGAATCCACCTCTTGCAATCAACTGATATGCCAAAGTTTTCATTTTCAAGAAATAGGCAGCAATTTTTGAAGTTCCTTTCTTTGTGCTTTGCAGTTGAACTCTCATTTGAATATGATTCATATTCGATTTTGAGGCAAATTTTAACCCTAGAACCTTCTAGACTTTTTTCAAAGATTTCAAACCAATGACTAAGTTTGCAATTGATTGGAAAATTGCAGTAACAAGCCAGCCTATAAGCAACTGATCTTATAATATCCATAGTTGCTGTTCAGCAGTGAAATTTTTAAGAATTTCACTATCAACATCACACTGTAACGTGAGGATTGATTCCATAAATTGTGGTTCATCCTTCAATACAAACTTATCTAACTTTTTACCAATTAATAGTGCTAGAATATGTGTTTTCTAGATTAGGTAATTTCCAGGATCCAAGGGTTGAATTGAGCTCGGAAAAGGTGAAATTGTGATCAAGATCTTGCTTGCCAGATTTGTTGTTGTTGATCGAGACTCTATAAGATCAACATTAGGTAAGACTCGAGCTTGAAGATCACTGATTTCTATGTTTTCCATTGCTACAGCTATTGAAGCTCTGATACCATGAGAAAGTTATTACTTGCGGAATAAGAAATTAAGAACAAGAGAGAGAGAGAGAGAGAGAGAGAGAGAAAGAAAGAGAGAAAAATCTAATAGAAGATAACTGAATTATATTGATGTAATGTGTTAATTGTACAAGAGAAGCTTCAGATCTTGTTTATATACATCACACAAGTCACACAAGTCTGAGAAGCATACGACAATGAGTCGTGCATGTGGTGCATGTGAGCTATTAACAAACCAGCTCACTAACCACCTTACTAGCAGAAAGCTAACCTTTCCTAACAAACTAAGCTTAAGTGGCAAGCTTAATAAAGCTTAGTGAAAGCTGTTTTACAATAACAACTCTCACACCGTAGTATGGTATCTTGCTGCCAAGGATAAAAATCATACATGTTTTGAGAGAGCTTTTTATCTCTAAAGGGAATACCATGCTGGTTTTTATTTTATTTTATTTTTTTAATGGGAAATTAATCTGAAGTTTCGGCTTTACCCTTTGAATATGTTCCATCATTTTATAATAAATTTTGCTTTTATCACTATTTGGTGTAAACCAAAATTCTAGCTTGTTTGGTGTAGTATTTAAACATGGAATTGATGCAAACCAAAAGAATTAAGCATTTGAGCTAATAAGCTAGCTAGGCAGTGGATATTTGAAATTTGGAAAATTTGGTAGTTGTTACTGTTAGTAAAGCCAAATTTCTTTATATACGGGGACCAAAAGAAATCTTGGCTTTATGGTTAATAAAGAAAACTTGGCTTGGTTTCGATAGAACTCAAAAGGAGGAATATTAACATTTCCTTATGATGTATATATAGAATCAAATCCATATGGATATGGAACGCCATGTGGATATGGAAAGCCATGTGGCTATGGAAAAAGCTGGATTCTCTGCTCTGCATACCCTTGTGATTTAATTAGTTTTTGTAGCATAATTGTGTTGTATTTTTAATCATATATTATCTTTTCTCGGCATTATTTTGCCTTAAAAGCCTGTTGCTAAAAAATGGAAGTTCACTAGAAATCCAGTCTAAATTTTTCAACTGGTTTGTGGTTGAAGATTTGAATTTATTATATATTATATTTTATTTTGCTTTTGTTATTTATATTTGTTTAGTTTAAAGTTTTGTACACTGCGCCAAAAACTTTAATAGGCGACACCAAATGTGCGACGAACCAAACAAATTGCGTCGCGAAAAACTAATTGGCGACACAAACATAGTGCGTCGTCTTTATTTGAACAAAACTGCGACACAAAAACGTCGTCATATTGTGCGCAAAAAATATATGGCAACACGCATTCGACAAACGTCGCGAAAAATCTGGCACCAAGCATATTCGACGACACGCATTTAGCAAGTGTCACGAATAAAATGAGAGCCAAATACATTTCGTGACAGGCATTCGGCAAGTGTCGCAAAAAACCTGCTAGCCAAATACACTTGCAACGAACATTCAAAAAGTGTCGCGAAAAATCTATGCGGTAAACACATTCAGCGACACCCATTGGACAAGTGTCGACACTTATGGCAACACTAGTGTCACCGTTTCTTCAATTGGCAACACCAGCGTCACAATTTGAGAAATTTTGAGAAGAGAATTGGCGACGCTAGTGTCACCTTTTCTAAAAGAATGAGGAAAAATAATCATATTAAAAGGTATTTGGACTAATATGCATGCCTCGGTATTTAATTCATATCACACTAAAAATTAATTCACACCTACCACAATTATTTCACAATACCAAAATAATCAATTCACACCTACCATTCTCTATCTATAAATACATAACTCTATTTTGAAAGAGAATAATCTATTATTGTAAAAAAAAACATTCATCAGAAAAGGAAAAAATTCACAAATATATATGCATAAATATTCTAATGTTTTTTTTGTTTTTGATTTAGCTGATACTATTTCAAAATAGAAAGAAATGTTAAAATATTCTTGACCATTGCTCTCTTTTATGTGTTCGACCCACTACAACTCGTCGATCTATACGCCTCAGGTATTTCACCTTCGTACATATCAAAGGTTTCATTCTATGTTCTTTAGATGGGGGTCGAAGTTGGATTGCAAAAGCAACAATATTGGGCAAACTAGGATTGAAGAGGAGCTTCATCGCTTGGAGTAGCTACGAAGAACGAGTGAGCGAGTGAAGATGCTAAATATATTGTTTGATATGTATAATGCCAAAAAAAAAATTAATTTTTGATAGATATTCTTTTTGATATGCTCACTAGATCGGTCATTTTCCTATTAAATTTTGAGACCTATATGGAGAATTTATGAAAACATGTTCGATGTATCGATTATAAGAAAGTATTGTTTGTTATGTAATATCAATTTAAAATAAACATTTTTTTTATGTTTTTTATGTTGATATTTTTTTTTATATATATGTATATATATATTCTTTTAGCGCAATATGTATAGGTAAGAAGCCTTAATTCACTAAATTTCAATATTTAATAAAATAGTAAAATTATATTATTGTCCTTGAAAAAATCATATTTGCTATTGATCGATCAGTTTATTTATAACATTGAAGTACTTTTAATAAAGTTCAGTACAGTTTATTTATAACGTATATATTGACGTGCTTTTAATAAATTAAGTTCAGGGTTATTTGCGACGCTAGTATCGCTAAATCTATAATTCAGCGATGGTTAATTTTGTTTAGCGACACCAGTGTCGATAATACCTTTATATCTAGTGACACTAGCGTCGCCAATAACCTCACCATCGTACTTAATTCGCACCTACTAACATTTAATTTGCACCTACCATTCGATTCTCCCTTTATAGCTTGTTTATCGCAACATTAATACACTAAATTACAATATTTAATAAAATAGTTAAATTATATTGTCGTTGAAAAACTTATGTTTGCTAATTGATCGATCAGTTTATTTATAACATATTGAAGTACTTGTAATAAACTCATATATTATTATAAGAGAAACATTATTCAGAAAAGAAAAAAAAATCAATAATATTCAAATTGCAATAACTTCCAAATCGCGATGCTAGCGTCGCCAATAACTTACAAATTGCTTACAAATTGCGACGCTAGCGTCGCCAATAACATATAATAACGACACTAGCATCGCCAAATAAAGGATATAGCCGAAATTAAACATTTTAATTCCAACCTACTAACATTTAATTTGCACCTACTATTATCTATCTTTAAATAAGCACATCCTCACGTTAACAATCCACTTTTCATGATTCTTTTCTCTCTTTTGCATATATATATATATAGCTTTCGTGCCCTCTATTTTGAAATAGTTTTAGCTGTTACGCCAAATTATTCAGCTCAAATTATTTCAAAATAAAAGGAAAGAATGAAATATTCTTCGACGAAAGGAAAAAAAAATTCCAACTATGCATGTATTGAATGTCGCAAATTTTTTTTATTTCTTTAGATATTCTTCTTGGTTTATCTCTTAGCTGATACTATTTCAAAATAGAAGCAAATGATGAAATATTTATGATTTTTATGCTCTTTTAAGTGTTCGACCCACTTCAAATCGTTGATCTATTCCTCGGGTAGTTCACCTATCTCTAGAGATCAAATGTTTCATTGTTAGTACACTATGATTCTTTGTCCGGTGTCAAAGAATGACAATCAATTAATACTTGGAAAAGGCGCACATTTTTTCTTCTGCTCTCTCAGTTATTTTGCCATTTGCTGAGATCTGCAGAATTTAATGTAAACCTGATGATATGCTCGAGATGCATATGGAGAATTTATATTTGTAAACATGTTTGTGTAATATCAATAAAAATATTTTATATATTTCGTCGGATATTGTTTTGTATATAGATATATGTATATTCCATATGTATATATATGTATATTCTTTTAGCTAGCATATATATATATATATACATATATCAGAAGAGCCTTAATTTATTCACCAAAAATAGAAAACACAATAATAAATAATACTTAAGATATAAATTTTAAAAATTAATCAATGAACGGTCATATAAATTTAAATCAATATGTTCAATAAACAATTAGTATTACATTAATTCAATAAAAATAATGTTCATTATTGAAACATTTAAACTCTAATTTATATATGTAAATTTAGTGAAAAATAATTCAAATGTTGCGACAAAAACGCCGCTAAATCTATACATTCACTACGCTAACGTCGCCAATACTCCTATCCAATTTGCAAAAGGCAACGAAGATTGTCACTAAAAGTGTGTTTAAATTCAAATTGGTCAATGATATGTCTACCAACTTGTATTGAATGCCTCATTTAATTTCCATCCACCTCTTTATATTTGCAATAAATTATATTTATATTTTACATTATTAAGTGATTTTTAGTTTCTCAATCTATCAATCTTTCCATGCGCAGAATCATCAAACGAAGCTGAAAACAAACTCAACCAAAGTTGCACGTTGCAAGTTTAATTTACACATATATATTAAGCGGTATTTATATGTTTAATACTCAATATTCATGCACATAAATGTTTTTGTTTTGTAATTTATAAATTTTCTTTGTTGGTTACTTTCATATGTTGATGCAATACGAAGATTACTGCATTAATTACTCAAAAAATATATTGTCGAATGGATAAGTCATGGATATATTCGGATAGACGATCCACACGTTTTGGCAAAGGTGTTGACGAATTTTTAGAGTTCGTGGCAAAAAATGTAAGTGATTGTAATGTTGTTCAGTGTCCTTGCATGAAATGTGGCAATATGACATTGCATTCTATAAAGGACATAAAAGGTCACAGATATTGGAAGGGATTTGATAGCAATTACAAGTAATGGGTTTGGCACGGTGAATCCTATGAGTCGGTGGCGTGGCGTCTTCACAGTTTGTTAATCAAGATTTAGAGTTTGATGAAGATGAAAGTGATAGAAAAGAAGATGTGGCATACAACAACATTGAAATTACTCGTGATGCCTTTAATAATATGCATTCCGATATTCTCAAAAATCCTAATCAATTTGCATGTCTGTTGGAAGAGGCAAACAAACCTTTGTTTCCAGGATGCACCAATTTTACCAAGTTATCAGCTATTGTCAAATTATATAACTTGAAGGGTAAATATGGGCATTCTGACAAGAGCTTTGATGCACTACTGAAGTTGTTATCTGAGATGCTACCACACAACAATGTTTTGCCAAATTCTATTTACTATGTTAAAAAGACCCTAAATGTGTTGGGAATGAAATACGAGAAGATACACGCATGCTCCAAAAATTGTATTTTGTTTAGAAAACAGTTTGCAGATCTAATGCTATGTCCCAAATGTGGGTCATCCAGATGGAAAATTGGAGAAGATAACACAATTACAAAAATGCCATCTAAGGTTTTATGGTATTTTCCACTGATACCACATTTTAGAAGAATGTTCCACAGTGTTTCAACCGCTAAGAATTTTCAGTGGCATGCAAATGAGAGAAAGACTGTTAGAGGCAACATGCGGCACCCAGTGGATTCTCTAGCTTGGAAATTGGTTGACTGTTATTGGCCAGACTTCACAGCAGAAGATAGAAATCTTAGACTTGGTATTGCAGCCGATGAAATGAACTCGCACAGTTTACAAAGTAGTGTCTATAGTGTTTGGCCTGTGATCATTGTTGTGTATAATCTTCCTCCTTGGTTGTGCATGAAGCAAAAATTCATGATATTGACTCTTCTAATATCTGGACCTAAACATCCTGGCAACCATATCGATGTATACTTGGAGCCGTTAATTGAAGACTTGAAAAAGTTGTGGGACGAGGGCATTGAAGCTTTTGATGCTTATCATTAAGAGGCATTCACTTTAAGGGCAGTGTTGCTATGGACGATAAATGATTTTCCCGCTTATGGCAACTTAGCTGATCATGCAACGAAGGGATACCATGCATGTCCAATTTGCAGTGAGAACACTTTTACTATTCGCTTGCACAATGGTAGGAAAATGAGTTTTGTTGGGCATAGAAGATTCCTACCTCATAATCATCCATACATAAAGCAAAAAAAGGCTTTCAATGGGTTGCAAGAATTTGGAGAGCCTCCGATACCATTGACTGGAGAGGAAATATAAATTAAAATTATTAGATTTAGATTTAGATTTGATATATCATTTATATTTGCATGTATGAGAACTCTATGCATACCATAATATTCCAACTTAAACATACATATATATATTAATAATTCATGCATATTTTTATATGTATGTTTATATGTATGCATGAATTGATATAAAACATATATACATACATTATGCACTATATATATATATATGTGTTTATATGATATCATATATGGTATATGATTGATAGTATATAATTACCAAAAAATGAATTGATAGTGTATATATATATATTAAAATATATATAATTTAAATATTTAATATATATTTACTATCTAAATCTAAATTAAGTCAATATAAAGAAAAATTTAATTTTTTTACTATATATTAATTAAAAATATATCATTTGAAGTAAAATTTATAATTATAAATATTAAATTAGATTATAAAAAAAACAAATTTAAGCAATAGGCAACACTAGCGTTGCCAATATTATACATATAGCGACACTAGCATCGCCAATAATCAGACTTTTAGCAACGCCAGCGTCGCAAATTTCACATATTGGTAACGCAACACGTCGCCATTGTGTAGTAAATTTTTTTAATAAAAAATTTAAATTAAATATATATATATATACACACAATTATAACATATAAATTATAAGCTCAACATTATTAAAACTATTAGATTTAGATTTGATATATCATTTATATTTGCATGTATATGCATACCATAATATTCGAACTTAAACATACATATATATTAATATTTCATGCATATTTTTATATGTATGCATGAATTGATATAAAACATATATACATACATTATGCACTATACATATATATATATATATATGTTTATATGATATCATATATGGTATATGATTGATAGTATGTAATTACCAAAAAATGAATTGATAGTATATATATAATTTAAATATTTAATATATATTTACTATCTAAACCTAAATTAAGTCAATATTGTTAACATTTAATTTTTTTACTGTATATTACTTAAAAATATATCATTTGAAGTAAAATTTATAATTATAAATATTAATTAGATTAAAAAAAACAAATTTAGGTATTGGTGACACTAGCGTCGCAAATTCCCAAGTATTGGCGACACAAGACATCGCTAAAAACCTTTAGCGACACCTGCGTCGCCAATGGTGGAAATTTATGGCGGGATGAATTCCCACCAACCCAAATTTATTTTCCACTCTGCCTCCATTCCCCCCCCCCTCTCAAACCGAGTGTATTCTCTCAAATTTTCATCCTCTCAAACTCGAACCCAAGTGCATACACAAAATACACACCACCGCCGCCGGACACGACCTCGGTTTATTTTCATTTCAAAAATAAATCGACTGTTTTATTGCCAAACTGTCGGGTTCATTCTCGCTGTTGCGGGACTCTAGGGGAATTCTTCCTACATGTGGCCACCGGAGCATACTCTGAGTTTTCCTATACGGCGTCGCCAGACCCAAGTATGCATGTTTGACGATAATATTAAATTTATTTTAATATTATTGTTAGAAAATGGATAAATAAAATTATATTAGAAGAATGGTGATTGTGTTTAGTATGATTGTTTGTATGTTTATGATGTTGTCTATAATTGGATGTTGTTATTCAAATATTAATATTAAAAATGTATACATTTTGAGTTGTCTTTATAGAGTCGTTATGATATATCCTGTGAGTTTTGTTGTTATACGTTTATGGATACAAATGTATATGGTTAGTTGATAGATAGGTGAACATGAAAAATATGGATAAAAATGTATATAGTTGTACGCATTCAATTGTGACATGAAAAATATGCATTCATTCAATTTGTTGATATGTAGGTGAACATTATGCATTAGCGAATATATTGAAAAGTATATATTAATTAGGCAATGCATTATAAGCAGTAGGCGACATATGTAGACCATTCAAATATAAGCAATAGGCAACGCATTGACATCATTCAAATTAAAATGTAAGCAATAGTATGTGAATTAGGACATTAAAAACTATATATTAATTAGGCGACGCATTATAAGTAAAAGGCGACATATGTAGACCATTTACAAAAATATAAGCAATAGGCAACGCATTTAAATTAGGACCGTTTAACAATTAATGCATGCATATTTGTTTTTGTGACTGTGTTGTGTGTTACAGATTAATGGATCCACACGGTGATGATATTGCTCTTCCTCCTGATGAGCCTTCATACACAGATGATTAAGCCGGTCCAAGTGTTGTATTTCCTAAGCGAAAAGGTTGGGGACCTACAACGTTAAAAGAGTTTATAAAGGAGGCCGATGCAAAGCAATTGCAGCTACGATACAATGAGCATGGAGTTCCACTGAATAAGGAAGCTATGAAGATGGTCAACTTGGAGGGCTCAATCACTCGTTCCACGATACCGATTTGCATTAAAAGCTGGAACGATGTGTCTCCAGCATTGAAAGATAACCTATGGGTTGTATTAAAGGTAACATTCCATGGTATATATAACTCTAAACCCGAATTACATTATTTTGTTAATTACTAAATGCTGACATTGATATTGTTATAGAGTTATTCAGGCAAGGATGACTCTCAAAAAGACCAGACTCTTAGAGATTACGCTGGGAAGTGGAGAAGGTTTAAGCACAAGCTGTATGAGATGTATGTGACCCCATACTAAACAGAACCCAAGCTGTTCAAGTACCCACCTACTGACAATATAGTTTCATCAAGCAAATAGAGTGGGATTTATTTCTTAACCAGAGGCTTGGTGAAGACTTCAAGGTAAAAATAATATCCAAATTGCATATATGTTTTAATTAAAATTATGTGAAATACTTTATACAACATTATTTCATCCTAAAATATATGATTTTTTTTTTACAAAAGTTAAGTGCAGATCGAAAGGAAAAACAGCAAGGGAACAAATATCCTCATCGACTTGGCTGTAAGGGATATCCGAGGTTAGAGGCAGAGTTGGTATGTAATATATATAAATATATATACATGCACAAACATTAAGATTATGTTTTTTAGTCGAAAATTCAATCTCCATATGTTTAATACATGTTTAAATTTGCAGCAAGCTGAAAGAGGCACCTCCAAACTGATCGAGCGCAAAGAGCTTTGGATACGTGCAAGAACGAAGAAAGATGGACTAGTAGACAATCTGAAGGTTGAGTCAATTGTTGAGAACATTGAGAGTTTTATACCCCAATTTAGTGGTCATATATTTTATATTAATTATGCATAATTAACCATATAATTTTTTCATGCATATTTGTTTTTTGTAGCATGCTCTAAAGCAGAATGTCACTCAAGGCATTCTTGATGCCTTTCCTCCAAATGATGTGCTTACACAAGCCCTCGGGTCCAATGAGTATCCTAGTCAGCTTCAGGGAAAGGGAAAAAGGTATACGGTCAATAATTTTTTCAAAACACCGTGGCGAAGAACAAAAAAAAAAGAACGAAGCCGATGTAGATGCAAATATCCAAAGGCAAAATGCAAGGATAGAGAAATTGGAGCAGGTTTTGAGTAGTTTGTTCGATGTTGTCCGGAAGAAAGGGGCAGTGGACAATGTATGTGATCTTGCTGTTGCATGCGGGCTTGACCTACCACAGCAGTCACCTACACACGGATCATGTCATGCAACAGCTTCAAGCAGTGCTCGGCACGATGATGTCACTGATTTGGGCACTCAGCTTGTTCCTCCTGCATCAATTGTTCCCCCTAGTGATCCTACATCTATACAGCATGAGGTACGTGTACCATTATTAAATTCTTACTATATATTCTTAATATTGATTATTATAACCAGCACAAACTTTTCTAACATGTCATTGTAATTCAGGACATTGTATGTGAGCTTGCAGAAGGGACAAGAGATAACGTTGTTGCAACCAAGACTTTGACAGCCGATAGTTCGGTTTGTCATGGTATAGAATTAGGAACATACAATGTTAGAGTCTCACTGAACGAAGCGATTGATCTGATTGCATTGTTACCTGTACCCTCATTCGGCATGGTATATGTTAAAGAGGCAGATGAGCATTTGTGGTGTGGCCCCGTCATCTTGTTATTCTGCCATTCGATCAGGTATATAATATGATATATTCAAAATGGAAATATGTTTGCATATTTATTTTAGGTTATTTGTGATACTAACATGTTTTTTTTATTTTGGTTTTAGGAATATGGGAATAGGAAAGCAGCAAACGGAAAACAAGTAGTTGCTGCAGGATCAAGTGGCTCACATAGGTCCGAAAAGCCTACACCAGTAGAGGCCGAGCCGGCAAATGCTGATGCTGCTGAATTTGACGCTGCCGGCTCATTAGAACTTAGCCCTACAATTATAGAGTTGTTAAGGTGGATTGACCTTTCGACATTTATCACATGTGGATGACGTACTTGCCACCGACGATTATGGGCCATGAAGTGTGTATATCAATTTCAAATAAAGATATAACGGATTTTTGTTACATGAAAGAGTTGTAACAGTCTTGCATTTTAATCTACATAAGGTACATAGTTCAAACTTTATTGCATTAATTGCTAAATATTTTATTACTATCGTTTTGTTAAATACAACTAATTATGTAATTGATAATTTACAGCTTAGGCATTTACATTCCCAACTGATGGGTTCACAACTAGAGAAATATTGTTTTATGCTCCTTGATGATATAGCCAATGTAGAAAGCAGAAATCTCGATGAGCGATAATTGAAAATTTTTGCTGCGATGAAGAAATGGGTCAACTATAGTTTTTTCCGTACTGGTCAATGTACTATAAGTTTTCTAATACTACAATGAATTATTTGAGTTTTATTAAAACATTTGTAATTATACATTTTGTAGAGACCATTGGATGTTAGGTGTTGTTGACCCATACTTAGCAGTCGTATAGTTTCATGATGCTCTTCCAAAGAACAACCATCAAAGAATGGTCAACTTTAGGGGTTTGTTGGATATGTAAGTCTGCATAATTAACTATACATGTGGATGATTATTAACAAAATTTAATAATTAATATTATTGCTGATATTATTCATTATTAATAAAGGTACATAAATAAATAACAAAGGTACATAAATAAGAGTTGTATACATAAATAAATAAAAATTTTACACATAAATATTTATTCATTATTCTAAATACATATTAATATTGTATGTGGAGAAAAAAATTACTTACTTATTTAATATTATGATTAACTTGTTTTTTGTATCACTTTTATATAGACGGTAAAACAACCAGAAAATAATGAATGCGGGTATTATATGATGATGATCATGCTGGACATCATAGTAAATAATGTTGCTCGAAGAAATTTAGGCTACATAGTAATAATTAAAACATTTTTACACTGAGTAAGAATTGATATTATTAGTTAATACTTATTTTAACTACTTGTTTGGTATGTATGTGCAATTCCAAAATAGTGTTTGAACCTAGCAGTATGTCGACCATTTTAGAGCAGAACTGACATATTCTTTGCTCCCATTCATATAATAGTAAGATATATATAGTATTTCCGTTTATATTTACATACTTTTAGATGACAAAAACAATGTCACATTTAATTATTGTATTTGTGGAAATATTTAACTGCTTGTAATTCTGTTGTTCGCATTATTTGTACATATGTAATTTTGTTGTTTGCATTATTTGTACTTATTTGCTTTTTCTTTTCTCATTTGTTATATTACATTAGTAATTGATTCTCATTTTTACTAAATGAATCATTTGCAATAAGTCATTCATCATTTTATAAAAGATAATGAAATTTAAATTTGTTATATGTATAATTAATTATATTTATACATTTAAATTACTTTTATAAAATATTCAAATGAGATTTAAAAAATCGTTTAATTTGTCAATAGAATTATCCAGGGACATCTTAAATAGAGATTTGCTGCGATTTTAAAAAAAATAGTCTAAATAATTATTGATGAATTTCGTCGCCAAATAATGTTATCAACGACGAATAATTTTTGCAAAAAATGGTCAATTGCCGTCGCCATTCATGGTAAATTTTGACACAAAAGGGGATAATTGCCCTTGAATAGAAACAACTGTGACACATGTGTCGCTATTTGGGGGATAACTAGCGATGCTTGCGTTTCAATCAGTTGGAGAATTGGCGTCGCATGCGTTGCCAGTTTGGTGGAGAATTGGCAACGCGTGCATCGCCAATTATGTTGAGAATAGGCGACGCATGAGTCGCTAATTTGGTGGAAAAATTTACGACGCTTGCATCGCCAATTTGGTGGAGAATTTGCGACGCAAGCATTGCCAATGTCTTTCATTATTAGCGACGCTCCGCATCGCCAAAAAACTTCTTAATTGGCTACGCATTTTGTCCGTCGCAAATATTCTTCACTTTCAGCGACAGTCCTTTCCGCAACACAATAATTTACGTCGCCATTTAAAACTGGCGACGCTATTTTTATGTCTCCAATTAGGGTTTTTGGCCTAATGGTAATTACATAATATTTGTTTGTTTGCCTTTAACTTCTTTAAAGATTGGGTTGGTGTTGACTGACTGTTGAGGGTTGGGAAGTTAAAGCCTCATGGATTAGGGGTTTTTTCTTTTCTTTGGTGAATGTTGGATTAGGGGTTATTTTACAAAGAATATGGCAATTTTTTTTCTTTTTCAGTGACTCAGTTCCAATTGAAATGATGATGGAATTTTCTCTAAATGTGTTTCTAACTGTTAAAGAGATTGTCGTTCAATGACTCAAAAAGCAAAGCAAAGTGTACTGCTTAAGTTTATGCCATGGCATTCTAATTTTTTTTTCGAGACTTTTCTATTATTTGCTTTGTGGTGAATTATTATCTTAAAGTTGGAGTTTGAATGGTGAACTATTGTTTTGGCTTAGTTTTTCTTTTTCTTTTTTTGTATTAGTTTGATATTACTGGTATGTAGACTTTGTTGTATTAACTTAAATTTGGAGTTAGATTACTCTATGATTGTATTAGTGTAGTATTTTTGTTTTAATTTAATATGTTTATTTGTCCTGATACCTTTTTTTTTATCATTTAAGTATTAGATTTTGAAAATAAAAATAATTTTTTTAAACAAAGTTCAAGTTCGACAAAATTTTGGTACAAAAAAAGCTAAAATGATAAAGATTCAAAATAAAAAATCTCAAAAAGTAAATTTCAAAAAGTCTAAATAAATTAAATGAATGCCCAAGCCAAACCTATTAATTAATACCAATTGGATTGGATTTAATTTGATGTATAGATCGGATCGGATTTGATTGGTTATTTACAAAATATGTCGGTTTCGAACTGATAAACACCTCTACCAACAACTTGACAAAAACTAACACTTTCCATCAAAACAACTTTACAATATCATATATATATATAGAAAATCAATCCCTATTGAAGCTCATATGGTATGAACAACCTTTATCAATAATCCAAATTATTGCCAATGTAACAATAGCTATAAATAAAACATGTCTAACACTATAATTAGACTTATCCAGCAGAATCAACAATATCAATTATCTTTTCCTTTTTACCTTTAAACTTAGGACAATCATATTCCAATCTCTTTCATTATGAGAAAAGTTGTAATTTTCTTTTTCTAGATTCTGATTTATGTCTCAAATTTTCTCTATTATTTTCAAAGTTTCTACCTTTAACAATTAAACCATCACCAACATGATCATTCAAATTTTTCAGATTTTTATTCCTTCGACTCTTTAGAATTTAATGATGCTTTAACATCCTCCTTAGAAATATTATATTTTCCCATAAAGCATGGTATCAATAAAATGCTAACCATCAATGTGTAAAGAGAATTATACAAATGATATATCTCATCAAGTATAAGTCTACGCTATTTTCCATCTACTTAATTTTAAAAATATGCTAAAAAGAAAAAGATATATACAGTGTTAAAAAAAAAAATTAACTATGGCACTGATTTTTAGTACCACGTTAACAAGGAAAAAGCAAAAAGGAAGGTTCCAAGTGAACCTTTCTGTTATCAAAATTGACTTGCTTTAACTTCTGGTGGCACCAAATTAGCTGATCTGCAGTTAATTTTGACATATTTAGCACTCTTGAAATAAGTCTCATTTCCACTTGAGCTACTAACATTTCATGCTCAAGTTGATCTTGATCTTGATGCTTTTGGAACTTCCTTACCACACAGTTTCCACTTCTCTGTATATCTTTAAGCTTCCTCTCTTTCTGCAAAATTGAAAAAAAAAAAAAAATTGTTATTTAATATTTAAGAAAAGAAAAAAAAGAGTTTAATTTGGTGGAATAATATTTATAATACGGACCTTCTGAAAATCTTTCCGGACACCCATTAGAAGTTTCGAGTCTGCAAGGTCAACTACAGTTTGTTGAGCAGCTTTCAAATTCATATTCGATTCATCTTTGCGAAGAAATTCCCAGAATGTAAGCATAGATTTTGCTATGATTTTTGCCATCATTTCGCTGGAAATTGGATCTTTCTCTTCTTCCACTGCATACTTCTTATCCTTCCTAGAATCATCTAAAATCCAAATAGCAAGAAAAAGGGTTAATTAATTTACAGCAAAAAAGAAAAAGAAAAATATAATATTTAGTCACAAAGGAAAAAACAATTAGATGGTCCTTGTACTACTTACTTCTACAAAGTCATCCCATTAATTAAAACTTTGACAAATGATAAAAATAGCTCATATAAAAATCTTGAAATAACAAGTTGACATAGAAAAATCATTGTATTTAAAAAGAAATATTAAATTGGAAAAAATTGATTTTTAGGTGGTAAAAATAAAAAATAAAAAAAGATTAGAAGACTAAATTAGGGAAAAAAAATTGAACAGAAAATAATTTTTAACTGGAAAAGAATATTTAACGAAAAGAACTTTTAAGTTGCAAAAATAGAAGAAAAAAAATTCAAAACAATACATTGAAAAAAATGATTTGGTTCTTTTAAACTTTAAATGAATTATTTTTGTCACTTATTAAAGTTTTAATGAAACTTTTTCATAGAAGTAAATGGTTCAAAGACCACTGATTTTTTCTTTATAAAAAAATTATTAATCCAAAGCTATAAGGTATCATGGAAATAAGGTGCACTTTAACTTTTTTCAAAATGAAACCCATATTTCATAGCCTTTGAAATTTTTCAATAAGCTAGGCCTCACATTAAAAAAAGCATTTATTGGCATATAATAAAAGCCTATATGGGAAAGTGAATATATCCTTTATATTAGTAACTAGATAGAATGACATGATTTTTCCAAAAAATAAATAGAATGACATAATATTAAGGTAGCTATTACATCAAATACTTTTTTCTCAAATAGAAGATAGAATATATATATAATCTAAAATAAAAATATTTTTATGTTATTAAGATAATGATTGTCACTAATAATATGTTATTAGTGACAAATTTAAAATTTTCGTCATTATAATTTATTTTTAATAACAATATATTTAAATTTGTCACTAAAAATGTACTTTTATTTTATTAAAATAAAAAATATCATTATTATAAAAATACTCATAAAAAAATAAAAAAACTAGATCATAGAATAGAAATTGTGATTTAAATTAATGTGTTACCTCTTATAGCTGGGACTTGGAGAAGGCTACGAAGAACACATCGGTTGCTGACATAATTCTGAACTCTAGGGCCTTGAAATGATTCATCCTCTACGAATCTTTGCAGAAGAACTTCAAACAATTGGAATTCAGAGGCAACGAGGTTATAGCGATGAAACTCTTGAGCATCATATTGGTGCAACTCTTGGAGTTTTCTTTGCTGCCAGTGGAGGATTTCCCAAGAAAGACAAACCTGTCCTACATACACCAATTCTAGCTCCTTGTGCAATTTTCCACAGAATTCTAGCATTGGGTCATCTGTGCCTACCACTGCTCTTTGTGCTTTTCGGGGCCACAAGTTCTTTAGAATTAGAGGCTTTTGCATTGATAACGATTTAATTTGATCTTTAAGCTGGAGAAAACCTGATTAATTATATGTTAGGATTATCAAAGAAACATAACTTTAAAAAATAAAAATAAAAATAAAATAAAATAAAAATAAAAAAAAATCATCTATACTAATTACTCCTAAACCATAAAACTCTTAAATTGCTCTTGAAATATTTGTTTCTTAATTTTTAATTTAGTTCAATCATAAAAAAAAATTCAAATAAATTTGGCAATATTAACCATCAGTTGTATATGTTTAATTCATCTGCCAAAATA